>JACXGM010033557.1:0-12242 GCA_016801145.1 Umbra pygmaea
GACCACAGCCACCCAGGCCGTGAACTTTTCTCACTACTGCCGTCTGGTAGACGTTACCGGAGCATCAAGGCACGGACCACCAGACTTAAAAACAGTTTCTTCCCACAGGCCATTCGGCTGCTCAACATGGAACACAGACACTGATCGCAAATCGTCTGTTGAGCACTAACACTCTCTGGTCACTTTATGCTCTCTACATGTGATGTAGCAGAATTCAAATGCACCTTTAAAAGCAATTTTCCATGCCAATTCTATAATACTTACTACCTCTACTGTTGTACATTTTCCAGACCACTGCTCAGTACATAGCGTTTTATTATTATTATTATTACTATTGTCATTATTATTTTAAAATTCTTATATTGTTGTAATTCTTGTTTTTAAGCCCACTGCATAGAATCGCCGAGCCATGTCAAAAGAATTTCTCTGCATAGGATGATGTATGTTATTCAATGCATATGATAAATAAACCACTTTGACTTTGACTTTGACTATAGAATATTTCCCTTTCATAAGAGGCCAGTGAAATATATTGGCATGTCAATATTGGCTTGTTTCTATCCCATACACACATAGCTCAGCTACATATCAGCAGTTCTTGACCTACAAGTTGGTTGACCTACAGTAACTCCATTTTTTTATACTGCATGGCGAAACAAAAGTGAAAGTGAAAAAATGTAATGCTTGTAACAACCTGCAAGGCCCAAAACGTAGTCTTGCCAAGGAGTTGCAGCGTTTAGGATTGCACTCCATTAAAATCAATAGACTTCCGTTACAATAAATTTAGGCATGTAGACCTGGTCAAGCCAATCTGCTGAAGTTCAAACCAAGCATAAAAATGGGGGAATCTGTAGGGTTTTCAGAGAATGGACAGGGATAAAGAACTATCCAGAGAGTGGCAGTTTTCTGGGAAAAAATGCTATGTTGACAGCAGAGGTTAGAGGAGAATGGCCAAACTGGTTTGAGCTAATAGAAATGTAACTCAATAGTGGCCTTGAATGACTACGGACTGGTGGCCCTTACATCAGTGGTAATGAAATATCTTGAGCGGTTGGTTCTGTTCCATCTCAAACCCATCACAGTTCCCCATCTTGATCCACTAAGCAAACTGCTCACTAGATGAAGCAGTCTACTTAGGCCTGCACTATGCTCTGGACCACCTCGACTCTCCTGGCTCTAATGTAAGGATGATGTTTGTAGATTTCAGTGCCGCCTTGAACACCATCCTACCCGAGCGGCTGCAGGGGAAGCTGTCATTGATCTGCCGCTAGTTTATGGATTTTCTCAGTAACAGACAACAGCGTATGTGGCTCGGCCAGCATGTCTGATCCCTGGTCCACCAACATTGGAGCACCTCAGGGGTGCGTGTTGTCACCATTTCTCTACACATTCCGCACAGCAGAGAGGCTGACTGGACAGAGACAGCTGTTAATTTGTGACCTGTATGAGGCCAGAGTCAGGAAGGGGGCAGCTAAAATTGCTGCTGATCAGTCTCATCCAGCAAGTGACATTTTTAGGCTGATTCCCTCGGGAAGAAGGTACAGTGGGATGTGGACAAGGACCTCACGCCGCCCAAATAGCTTTTTTCCAAGAGCCATTTCCCTCCTGAATAGCGGATCCACTGCCCTCCTCACTATTTAATATTTTTGGACTATTCTACTATATAATTTTTTTAAGTATACTTCCTGCAGGTATACTCATATACTCTTTGTCGCGCTTCTGTGTTACTGATTGCCATATCAAAATCCTGTGTGTCTGTTGATGCATTTGGCGAATAAAGTGATTCTGATTCTCTGATATAATATAAAGAGTTGACAATTCAAAAGAGGTAGCTATTTAATCAATTTACCCCTGGAGATACCTTCACAGCTGGCTAGTCGAGCTAACAAAGTAGCAGGTAATCGGTTTTCTACCAAGATAGAAATATATATAACTATGCTGTGCACATAAAAATAAAGAACAGTATACACATTATAAAGGGTCTCTGATAAAATATAGACAGTTGACAATATGTATATATTTAATCAACTTACCTCAGAAGTTACTCGATGGCCAGCAATGGAAATGAATGCTGTCAAATGCCGTAGAATGGATCTTTGGAACTATTCGAGGCTGCATACCCTGAAGTGGGCGGCAAAAAGCGTACAACGGAGTCCAAGGGGAATGAGTAGAAACCTCTTAAACTGTTTTGCTTGGTCAAATTTATATTTTCCACAAAGCAGTATTTAAGAAAAGGAGCTACATTGACCACCTTTTTGTAAAGAACTTTAAAATTGTTATTAAAATAAGTATTTTTTTCCTGGGATGCTATAAAATAGCTTGATCCCTCTTAAACCAGAGATTAGAGGTGTAGTCTTGCAAGACTTCATAACAACTAACAGTTTTCAGAACTGTGTTCTATTCAGTTCCAAAACATTGTGGGACCATATAACCACTCCTTCAAAGAACTAGTGGAACAGATTTTTTATTCTTCAATTTAACATCCAATCCAAATTGTAAGAGCCAGCGGCTTCATTTGCTTTTTTTTACAAATGTTTTTGAACCTCAAGAGAGGCCTGGTGAGGTTAGTGGCCTGATGAGAAATCAGAGGGGGTAATTGACTTGAGCTTGTATTGTTATTTTTATTTGCTTTACATTATCCATGTATTTATATTTTAAATATCCATTATTTTTGCCATAAAATCTATTTTTTTATGTGGCAGAATATTGTCAACTTGCTCTTTTTACAGAAGATGGCAGTATGCACACTTTATTTGCCATTTTTGAACGGAATAGATATTGATTTTGTTTTAACACTAATTTTGTTTCTAACCCTAATAGCTGACCTGATATACTTAATTTGATGTTATCATTTCCAATTATTAAATGTCCATGGAATTCGGAGTGCATCGTGTGATTACCGCCATTATGACAATGGATAAAGAAAAATAAAACGTTTTATGACAGTGGTTACTCTTAATTGTTTTTTAGGTGAAATTATGAAAATATGATAACATTCATTTTAAGTGATATTGTTGAGGAAAAGTGAGAAAAGGCTGCACTTACTGTGCTTGTTTCATGGACACAGATTAAGTCTGGTCCTGGATTTGAATCTAGTTTAATGGGGAAATAGGGGACTGGTTTTTAGTCAAGGACTAGGCGACGTGTCCATGAAACGGGGGGGGGGGGGGTATTTACAGGTCATTCCTTTGATACGCATTGTGTACAGGTCTTGGGTGAGAGGAAGTTTAGCCCTGTTAATTAACTTGGCATCAACCTCGATCTAAGAAGATGACGTTTACTACTTGCGTTACAACGTTAATGCGGTCTGTCAAGATTATAATAGTGCAGCTACATAACATTCAGAGGAGCGCCCATGCCAAATCTGATCTGCCTCAGGGGAAATGGGCCATAACATGCATTACTCTAATCTCTTCAGTTTGATTTTGTTCGATATTCTCCAGGAATATATTATTGCACTTTAATTCCTCTCTCAGTTGGGGAGATAAATCTGGCCAACCTCCAGGATCAGAGTTTGCGCAGATTTAAAATCACAGGGTATTTTATTTTGCGACGGAAATTTCTACTTTCAGTATAGGCGACCTTGTATTGTGCTTGCATATCGACTGGAATGTATTTAAATGTCAAGTTACTGTTTTCTATGATTGTCATGATTTTCACTCATTAGCTACGCTATTAGTAGCGCCAGTAGCGTGGAATGCAAAACAGACATTTCAGACTGTCAGAATTTTCTCAGAGGGTGCTAAGGCGAAAATAGGGTGGGCTTCGGCATGTCCCTAGCACTTCCGGGGTCTGTGATACAAACTTTCGGAGTTATCTCATGGGTTGTGCTTTCATAGTAAATGCGCACATGTTATGCGGATGAACTCTCGCAAGTTGGATGGAAACTAAAATATAGACAAATACATTAACTAAATGAACTTCTAGAGCTCTTGTGAACAATTATTTAAGATACAAAAAGGGATATTCTTCGACAATCTATTTTTAGACAAATAGGTTCTCTTTTTATTTTATTTTTTATTCTTTTGGACCTCCCCGTCTCCCCGACATTGACAGATCTGACCTACGTCACATGCAGGGATTCCACCTACGTCAATGGGTAGGCTACCCCTTTGATTTACGTCATCGGAGAGACTGGCGGTAGTTGTTCTTCGCGAGACAAGCATCTCCAGTTCAATGAATGGAATAAGGGGGAAGTTATTTCGCTGGAAAACTAGCATCTAGTAGCAGCAAAGAATAAGGGGAAGAAAATATCACTTTGTTTTAAGTACTTTGCTGTTCTTGCTAAGTCTTTAGATATTACTCCAAGTTAAGAAAGTAAAATAGTTCACCAATTGAGTTGTCTAATATAAAACCTGCAGACAATCGATATTACCCGAACAAGCGGACTGACTGGAGAGTAGTGAGAAAGCGGATTGGTGTGGGGTGAAGAGAAGCAAAAATATTTACAATAAGATGCAAAGGCAAGTAAATACATTTGTTTTTACAAAGTTGACATTTTATATTCATATCACAGTTAATTATTAATCTTGCATGTTTTAAATTATACTAATACAATAATCACGTGTTCAAATTGTTTAATAGTAAAGTTTATACAGTAGATATTATTGCTTATGATAAAATGCACCGTTATGTCTAATATGAATTATCAACACAACCAAGACACTCCTTTTTTAGCACATCATGACTCCTTGGTCTAACTTAGGCAACTTCCTACTCCATGACCCGCAGCCTACATTTGATAAATGGTTGTGATGACTGCTTGACATTTGATTGAGCAGTAGGAGAGGAGATCGAGCAGAGCAGCCATCTTGAAAATGTCTAATAAACCTTAACTAACCTGCCGCCAAAATGGCAGTTACAAATCATCCACCCATTATATTGCTGGCATTTATTCAGTTAAGTGCAGGTTTACAGCTGATCAGAGTAGTGCTCATCAGAATATAACTGGTGATGGTCCATGTGTCCTATACATATAACATCTCCCATTATGATCATAAATGGCAGAATTGATCAGTATTCTTCTTTTTCTAAAAGATTTGGGTGGACAAAATGATAGAAATAACTTGTAAACACTATAAATATCAAGGACCTAATAATGAGTAGGTTCACTTTTAATTTCTTTGAGGGAAGGAGGTGTAAAGCTACTTCACACTCCTATAAAATTTAATTGATGGTTAGATCTGGTGATTGAAGGAATTTTGCATTATGCTGGTGTTCATGAAGCGACTCTTGAGTTCTTTCCACAGTGTGTATGGGGGCAGTGTTTCCACCACCTGGTACTGTAAAATGGCCTCATAATCATCAGACATCAGATCTGATGATTGCCACATAAGATACAAACCCTGGCCACCGTGACATAGTTGTTGCGAGACAGCGAATTAGACCACTGTGCTAATTGAAGGCTGTATCATAATTTTCAAAGGTTACATTCCATAGAAATACAATGGATAGAAAGGCCATTGAACTGCTTGGTGTGGTCAAAATGGCAATTGTTGTTAGTTTTCACGGTGAAAACACGCAAATCGGTTTAATGCAGAAGTAGGCCGCTAAATATTTGCAATGGAATTGTACACATAAAAATGGCTGCCGCTATGACCATTCTGCTACATTGATTTGAATTGGAATGGCCGTTCTATTCATTCCTTTTCAATGTCACATTCTGACATTTGTCATCAATAAAAACAAAAAAGTCTTCCCTGACAGAGTTGTCATTATATTATGCTAGACCTTTCTAGGCCAAGGCTGTACAAAAGGTTAAGAGCTTAAATACCTAGGAGAGGTGAATGCTCACTGGGACTGTAACCTTGTTATTTTTAGCCACGTAATGTCGGACAGTCTTCCCTCTCACTGCTTTTCAAGGTGTCAATCAATCAGGAAGTAAGTTACACTTCAGATAACATCAGTATTGTTTGTTTTTTAACCTTTATTTATAAAAGCTAAACAAGCTGTGACCAGAGTCTCTTACAGTTGTGCCCTGTGATAGATACAACAATATAAAAACATCCAAAACTAAAACAGAATAAAAGTAAAATTTACAATCAAATCAAATAAAAATAAAAACAATTGAAAAATATAAACAGACTTCAATAGAAACAGTCACAGATAATGGTAGAAAGGTATTGTAACAGACATTTAAATTGGCATACAGGCACTAAAAACTTTAGCTTAAGTTTGCTCTGAATATCGTTCCATGAGTGGTGAGGCATGGTACTCTACCTACCTACACAGCTATACCTAACTCAGAGCAAACCTGTGGTCTCACTAGTAATACCAGGTCAAAGCGAGCATTGAAATTGTTTAGCTCGTCTGGAAGGGAAGCATGGCTGATTGTGGGGGCAGTCTTTCTTGGGTTATCGTCTGTGAAGGCATGGATGCCCTGCGAAATGCGTCAAGGGTCAGAGTTGTAGGGAAAATGAAATGAAACGCACCGCATAGTGAACATGGATTATGATTCCTGAGTTGCAGTCTCCACATCGTCAGTCATCACAGGTTCTACCTGAGGCTAGAGTGAGAAACATATTTGACATATTTTTAACTTCAAATGTCATCAACCAGCAGCTGATCACACCCTCTTCTTCTGCGTATTCAGAACCCAGGAATCACAACTGCGTCTCTTGTTCGCAAAAAGACATCTCCTGACCTCATTTGGACAATTTGAATAAATAAAGCTAATGAATAAAAAACAGTGGCATATGGATTTTTATTCATTTGTAACTTTACATTCATGCCATTTAGCAGACACTCTTATCCAGAGCTAATTACAGTATGTACAGGGACATTCCCTGGAGCAACTAAGTTTTAAAGGCCTTTATATTAGATAGTTTTCACCCTGAAAGTCAAGTCAAAACTGTAAGTGAAGATAAAGCCATTACAAAATTAATCAACTCCAGCAAAACAAATAATTATATGGTATGAGCATGTTTATTTATTATGTAATATCAAACTCAATTGTAATTTCAAACTCAGTTGATTTTCTGTGATTTTTCTTAGAATACACGTGCTTCCATTAGATTATTATTTTTTTCTACTGGAGGCTGAAGTTCACTGATGTTTGTAAGAAATCTTTGAAAAATCTATGAACTGAAAATTACATGTTATTTTGCACAACAGTTTCATACTGGGATCATACATCAAGTTTGCCTTTAATACACACACCTTTAATACACACACCTTTAATACACACACATTTAATACACACCTTTAATACACACACAAGAGCCAATTGAAAACTGGGGATGATTAGGTTGCCATGTTGATATGAGGGCCAGGAATCATGTGACTCAGTGATTAGGGAACCATGTTGATATGAGGGCCAGGGATCATGTGACTTAGTGATTAGGGAGCCATGTTGATATGAGGGCCATGTATCATGTGACTCAGTGATTAGGGAGCCATGTTGATATGAGGGCCAGGTATCATGTGACTCAGTGATTAGGGAGCCATGTTGATATGAGGGCCAGGAATCATGTGACTCAGTGATTAGGGAGCCATGTTGATATGAGGGCTAGGAATCATGTGACTCAGTGATTAGGGAGCAATGTTGATATGAGGGCCAGGTATCATATGACTCAGTGATTAGGGAGCCATGTTGATATGAGGGCCAGGAATCATGTGACTCAGTGATTAGGGAGCCATGTTGATATGAGGGCCAGGAATCATGTGACTCAGTGATTAGGGAGCCATGTTGATATGAGGGCCAGGTATCATGTGACTCAGTGATTAGGGAGCCATGTTGATATGAGAGCTAGGTATCATGTGACTCAGTGATTAGGGAGCCAGATTTAAAGTTTGCCTGTTCAATTATTTTGACCAAATGTTGACAAAATGTAGTTGTGTCCCTGAGAAAGGAACTTTACCCTAAGTTGCTCCAGGTGATGTCCCTGTACTGTACTTACTGAAACTTATTTGTCATCAGCAGCCCTGCCAACTCTCACGCATTGGCCGTGAGACACACACATTTGATTGGTTTCAAAAGGTGTTAAACCAATCAAATGTGTGAGATTTGACAGCCCTGCATTAGTCAAATCGTATTCTTTCTTCGCAATGGAATATACAATAGTTGAATGAATATGCTTATCAGCAAGAATATCACTGTTAATCCCCATACTTATTTTATATTCCACTTTCCTTCCAATGTTTTTAGAAATAATTCCTAAAGGGTGTGAGTGGTCTACAATAGTAAGGATATAACTAGATAAGCAGTGTGTTTTTAATTGCACTGTTTCAGTAAACAGCTGAGGACTTACATTTACAGCAAGGATACAGACTAAGGTAATTATAAGATACATTTACAATTTGTTGGTTATCATATGATTAGTTTGCAGTATGACTTGAATGAAAAAAATAGTAAAGCATAAATTCTGGAATCACACGCTTACACATGCACACTCATGATGTCACAAAGTTATTTGTGAGAACTTCCTCCACTGGCCTCACGTGGTCAAACACACAATCCTTTGTTATGCAACACACATGACCAATACAAACGTGGCCGAAAGTATTGGTACAGTTCCACGTTTTTCAAAAACCTCACAGTTTTCTATAAACTAATTAGAAATTGCCAAAAGTATTTGGTATCCACCATTCTTTCTTTATTTCACATTCAGTAGAACAGAGACTTTGTTTTTGAATCATAATAATAAAAAAAATGACTAAACCTAAAATTTTGTTGCACACAATTTGGAGTCAATAACTGGAACAAGTGCTGTCTGTCGCTCTAAATGAGATTTCTACACTTCTTGATTGGTCTTTTAGCCCACTATTCATGAGCAAACTGTTCCAGTCCCCTGAGGTTTGATGGTTTCCTTTTTCCCAACTGTAAGTTTCAGCTGTTTCTGCAGATGTTTTGTGGGAATCACATTGAGCTCCATAATTCATTGGACAGTGACAATTTTTGAGTTATTTTGGTTTTGTACTCTAGCAGTTTGAGTTTGAAAGGATACGATGACAATGAGGTCAGACTGTCATCATTAATATAAGGATATATTCATACATATCGAATAGTTGCTATACAGGCCTGGGCTGGCAGAGCATCACTGGGGAAGATACCCAGCGTTTGGTGATGTCGCTGCATCACAGACTTCAAGCAGTCATTCATGCAAAGGATATGCAACCAAATATTGACAATTATTAGTTTATTCTATGTTATGTTAAACTGTCCAATGTATTTTGGTGCCCGAAGAAGGGGGGACCACTTACAAATGGTGCTGTCATTTCTGAACTGTTCTTTTGACATTAATACACATTCAAATTCAAGCTGACAGCCTGTAACCTCATTCTCATTGTATCCTTTCAAACTCAAAGTGCTAGAGTACAGAACTAAAATACAAAAAAAACAGTAATTGTTCAATGAATTATGATGCTCACTGTAGATCAAGACCCATAGAAGACCACTTCAGAATTGTTCAATGTTTTCTTCTCATCCATTTTCGGGTGTTTTTTGAGGTATGTTTCCAGTCATTATCCTGCTGAAGGACCCATATCCTGCAACTGAGACACAGCTTTCTGACACTGGGCTGTAGGTGTTGCTCCAAAATGCCTTCAAAGTCTTCTGATTAGCTATGCACTGCACAGATTTAAGACATCCATAGCCAGAGATAGCAATCCAAGCCCAAGACATCACAGAGTCTCCTCAGTGTTTCACGGCAGATTTGGTGTTACTATCTCTGAAAGCTTCACTTGTTTTTTCAAGTACAAATTTAGTTGTGAGTTACCATAAAGGTCTACAGATCTTTTGTCTGTCAAAAGGACATTCTCTCAGAAGGGCTGTGACTTATCCACATGCATCACACACATCAGGCTATTTTGTATTTCTCTCTTTAAAGTGGGGTCTTCCTGGGTCTTCCATGGAGCACACAGTGACAGATGGTGTGACTTCAAACTGTTGCACTTTGAGCTTGAACATCTGCTTGGATCTGTTTTAAAATTTTCTTTTGTTCTTTCTCCACATATTAATAATATTGGCAACAGTGCACAGTGGAACATCAAGCACTTTAGAGATGGTCTTGTAGCCTTTACGTTGACCATGCTTGTCTATTATCTTCTTTGTAACCTCCTCAGACTACTCTGGTTTCCTTATTTTTTCCATACGAAACTGCAAAATGAGTGCTTTTATCTATTTCAACTGTCTGAAGGAGTGATCATGCAATTCAAAACACAAATGTTATATTAAAATTGTGGTCTACTTGACGTACGGTATCACTACAATACAATTATCTCATAACTTCTCATTTTATGCCATTTTAGAATATCTTACTGTACACTCTCCAGCCACATCATTAGGTACATCTGTTCAACTGCTCATGAACGCAATATATGTATGTATGCATACACACACACGTATTTGAGTGTATATACAGTATCTCACAAAAGTAAGTACACCCCTAACATTTTTGTAAATATTTGATTATAACTTTTCATGTGACAACACTGAAGAAATGACACTTTGCTACAATGTAGCTGACACTGGGAAGCTAATGTTCATTGAGGGAACCATGAATGCCAACATGTACTGTGACATAGTGAAGCAGAGCCTGGTCCCCTCCCTTCGGAGACTGGGCCGCAGGGCAGTATTCAAACAAGATAATGACCCCAAACACACCTCCAAGACGACCACTGCCTTGTTAAAGAAGCTGAGGGTAAAGGTGACTGACTGGCCAAGCATGTCTCCAGACCTAAACCCTACACTATAGCACTTAAAGTGGTTCCCCTATGATTACAAGCCATGAACCACTTTTAGTGCTATTTAGCACCATTTGGTTTTTAGAGTGTAGCATCTGTGTGGCATCCTCAAATAGAAGGTGGAGGAGCGGAAGGTCTCTAACATCCACCAGCTCTGTGATGTTGTCATAGAAGAGTGGAAGAGGACTCTAGTGGCAACCTGTGAAGCTCTGGTGAACTCCATGTCCAAGAGGTTTAAGGCAGTGCTGGAAAATAATAGCCTGGTTAACACCAGACCCTTCTCAGTTCTGACTAAGAGTGGGTCTGTGCAAGGTTCATTCACAACCCATTTCCAAAGGGGCTTCTTCAACGGACGCTGCTTAAATGCCTCTCGATGCAATTGGATATATCAGACTTTTGCCGAGTCGAGTTGGCAAGACCGCGACAACATCTTTTTTTAGATATGAAGGCTCCGAGTGTTGTTCTTGCTCGGTTTTTAACAAAAAGCAAATCGCTTAAAACAGACGCAATAGCTGATTCGTACGAGTGATATTGCGGGGGTTCCATTGCAGCAGCCATCGTTGTAACTGTCTTCTTCAACCAATGACAGTATAAAGCTGCGCTATCGTCATCTCATAAAGCCCACCTCAACGGTTTTGATTGGTGCCTCGATTTGGAAAAATTGGAAATGGGCTTGAATGGGCTCTTGGCCAGACTGACTTGCAAAGCAAATCTAAATATGCCGGAAGTCCGTCAGGGTTCTCCCTGGCTAGGAAAATAAGGGTGGCCATACAAACTATTGACACTTTATGCCCAATTTGGACATTTTCACTTAGGTGTGTACTCACTTTTGTTAGATACTGTGTGTGTGTGTGTGTGTGTGTGTGTGTGTGTGTGTGTGTGTGTGTGTGTGTGTGTGTGTGTGTGTGTGTGTGTGTGTGTGTGTGTGCGTGCGTGTGCGTGTGCGTGTGCGTGTGCGTGTCTATATATATACATATGTATGTATGTATGTATATGTGTATATATATATGTGTGTATATACACATACACATATATACACATATACATACACATGTATATACATATACATATATATACATATATACATATATATATACATATATATATATACATTTGATATCTATACATACTTATATATATATATATATATATATATATATATATACATATATATACATATATATATAAAATGAAATATTTCAAATAAAATGTTAAATTGATATTTATGGTAAATTCATCTTAAAAGATAGGAGGGATCTCAAAATTAGAAACCCATTCTTGTTCCATAAATTAAAGCTGCATTATGTAACCATGTTCCATTCATTTGTCCTGTCAGCCTGCTTAAATTATTTTATATAGGGGTGTCACACATGGGTTAGGGGTTTTGTGTATGTCTCTGTGTTCCCTCTGTTTGTGTGAATATGCTGCCCTCTTGTGTCTAGTTTTGTCATTGGTTGGGTCATTGGGAGTCACAGGTGGATTTCATTAGTAATTAGTATGTGTTTGTATTTAACCAGGTTGTTCTCCCCTTGTCTCTTGTCTGTCAATGTTTCCCTGTA
>JACXGM010033559.1:0-12241 GCA_016801145.1 Umbra pygmaea
CTGCCGACCTGACTGCTGTCCATAAGGCCATCATTGACACCCTCAAGCAAGAGGGTAAGACACAGAAAGAAATTTCTGAACAAATAGGCTGTTCCCAGAGTGCTGTATCAAGGCACCTCAGTGGGAAGTCTGTGGGAAGGAAAAAGTGTGGCAAAAAACGCTGCACAACGACAAGAGGTGACCGGACCCTGAGGAAGATGGAGATTGACCGATTCCAGACCTTGGATGACCTGAGGAAGCAGTGGACTGAGTCTGGAGTACAAACATCCAGAGCCACCGTGCACAGGCGTGTGCAGGAAATGGGCTACAGGTGCCGCATTCCCCAGGTCAAGCCACTTTTGAACCAGAAACAGCGGCAGAAGCGCCTGACCTGTGCTACAGAGAAGCAGCACTGGACTGTTGCTAAGTGGTCCAAATTACTTTTTTCGGATAAAAGCAAATTTTGCATGTCATTCGGAAATCAAGGTGCCAGAGTCTGGAGGAAGACTGGGGAGAAGGAAATGCCAAAATGCCTGAAGTCCAGTGCTGCTTCTCTGTAGCCCAGGTCAGGCAAGAACACTGCGCTAACATATAGTTACTAAACTGTATGCCTAAAATGTCATATATGAAACATAAGCATACACTTACACGACGTAGTTTCCGGATAACTTTTTCACAAACACAACATAACCTAAGGCACACTCGTAACAGGATCAGAAGATCAAAATAAACAACACCTCTTTCTAGTCTGGGCTGTATTTATATGAAACGCTAAACTACCTAATCGAACACGGCTGTACATAATCATTAATTTAACCGATCTACAAGATACAGCCTGTAGTATTTGTCCTTTCATGTGTCACTTCAGGGTGGCTTCTCCCCCATGTGTTTTGTTTTGGTTTTGTTTCCCGCTCTTTGTGTCACATGATCCCATCACATGTTTTTGTCAGCCTATCAGTTCTGTTGTTTAGTCCACACCTGCACCTCCTCCCCTCGTTAGTATGGTTTTTAGTTCTGTGTCTTCGTTTGTTTGGTGTGGTTCATTGTTCTTGTCCAGTTCTATCTTGTGCTAAATAAATATCACAGTTCTGGTAAAGACGCGCCTGCATCCCATTCCATGTTGAGCCGTGACAGAATGAACCACCTTTTAAAAATGGAACCAGCTTCTTGGGCCAGGGATAGATCTGACGAGGAGCATCTCTCCTTGGATGAGGAGGAGGAGGACTACTTTTTGGGGTGGGGCTGTGGCATTAGGCACAGCTCTGAGGAGGAGGACGACAACCATTTCTCGTGGGAGGACAAGGAGGAGAAGTGGTCCATTCCCCCTGAATGGACTCGGAAGGCTATATGGCGGGTACCACCGCAACCTCCTGTTAGGAACCCTAGCTCACTGGTCCAGGGTGTCAGCCCACTTTCTGTTGTTCTGTTGTTTAGCCCACACCTGCAACTCCTCCCCTTGTTGTTATGGTGTTTAGATCTGTGTGTTTTTTTGTTTGGTGTGGTTCATTGTTCTTGTCCAGTTCTAGCTTGTGCTAAATAAATATCACATTTCTGGTAAAGACGCGCCTGCTTCCCATTCCATGTTGAGCCGTGACAGCAAGTTCAAATCCCTCTTAGAGATATGTATCTTTTTTGGACAGAAACCATTAAACTACTGTAATTGTCTTATTATAGAATTTAAATAAAGCCGATGTGATTACTGTATGATTTGCATGGATATTTGTATCTAACTACGATGTAATCCGTAAATTGTCTTTGTTGCCTTTAGATTTTTTTTCCAGTTTAAAAAATTTAGAATCCTTCTTTAACACAACCTTCCTTTGTATAACCTAATACCAATTTGAGAAACATCTTCAAATAGCCTATCCACATCAAAATTCTAATTAATATCAAGAGATCACAATTAAACAATGGTTCTATAAAACACTTTCTTTGGACAGCGACTACCATTATACAATATAATTATATATTATACAGTAGAATTAATTTCTTAATTTAAATAAAGCCTTTTTGTTTCAAGACTGTTTTAAGAAAGCGGAGCAATATTGTCAAATAGCCTATCCTGCATCTCAATTCTCCCTTCTAATGTAATTCAATAAACAAACATTATACAGTACAGAACTCTGGAAGCCGCTTCCTAAAAGAAAAGTACTGTACATTAGTTCTGTTTTCCACCAAAACTCTAGTGACGAACGTGGCGTAGCTGTTAAAAACCCTAGTCAGTGCGCTAGTTAGATACTAGTGATGCAATTGATTTGCAATGCAGGAGATTTTGAGTTTGAAACCACTGAAATTAGCAAACATTTGGAATGCAATATCTCAGATTAATATACTACAGATATTACATTAGTAATGCACTGGAATCTAATGCTCGCAACCCCTCAGCCATTAAGGTCACTTGTAACATCACTGGTTTTAGTTGAATTTAGGATTTGGACTATGTAGAATGTTGTGCGTCAAAAGGTATATTAAAAGTAAAAAAGGCAATTTAGATGGAACATTTACTTCATAGGAAAGTTGTTC
This sequence comes from Umbra pygmaea, assembly GCA_016801145.1. Classification (NCBI taxonomy): domain Eukaryota; kingdom Metazoa; phylum Chordata; class Actinopteri; order Esociformes; family Umbridae; genus Umbra; species Umbra pygmaea. The sequence continues at coordinate 2,503 of JACXGM010033559.1, forward strand.
AATTGTTACAGTGATACAAATAGTGCATTTAACTTCTGGATTTAGTTGTTTTAATGATAAAGACATTTGACGTTGTACCTACAAAATGTTAAATGCTTTGGATGAATTTGAATGTGCTCACTGGAGCCACCTGGTGGCCACTAGTGCATTTTCTTCTAATCAAAACTCACGCTGAAATTTAATTAAATTTCTTGCTGTGTACCTCGGCACAGCCCCTCCCATTAATGGACACTTTAGACGAGGAACATCTGTATAAATGTTATCATGAATTCTTAGACCCAAAGATATTGACTATGAAGTTCAGTCAACAGCTCAGCACTGGGGACCCCAAGGTATTGGTACTACATTATTACCTGTGAATATTAGACATGAATTGGACATGAAATTTTCTGACTCTAATACATATATGGCTATTTATAGAAGTGAAGGATGTCATCCTGTCATGTGACCTGACATGTAAATAGATTGACCAGCTGATTGGATCTTTGCTGACCACCATTTTCACTAGAGAGATACAAAGTTACTTAGGTTATATAGGGAGAGACAGAGACTATTGTTAAACTTACATATCGGAATTGATTGATCAATGTCTCATCAGTGCTTGAAGTGGGGGAAAAAAGGTGCCGGTACTCTCTTGCATTGGCAAATGGTTATGACATTTGAGATTACTAAAGTGAAAAACAAAACTTTGAGATATTGCTGGTACAACAACAATGTATTGTCATTTATAACAACATAAATGCATTTATTTAAACAAGTCGTGTGTGTGTGTGTGTGTGTGTGTGTATGTCCCTTGACCAACAGTCGGGCCATGCATGTGTTTTGTTACTCATAAGGATGACGTTGGTGTCACTGACTAAGGTAACGTTAAGGTTGGTAGCTGCAGACTCCTCATTAATGCTAGCAGTTCCGCTCACATTAACCGTCAAGGTCTAAGGAGTTTTAGGTCTGCCTGGCACAAAGTTGATCTTTTGGCCTCTTGAAAGGTCATAATTTGACCTTTAGTGAAGTGCTTTATGGTTTTTGACTCAGCAGACCCATGGGTACAACATGGATGAATGAAATCCAACATCCTGGATTATTGAATTTTGTTTTATTAAATATTTATCCCAAAAAAACTAAACAACATATGTATATATATTTTTTATGTGTTAAAGCATGTAAACCATGATGAATAATGCTTTTTAATGCATATTGTCAAGCCCCTGGGGCTCCTGGACCAGTGTGCAAAGTTTGGAGGCCATACAAACAAGTCAATATCAAAATGCTACACCCATTTCTTACTAAATTTCTATATGTTTTTTAAACGTATATTTTTTATATCCTGTCTGTAATGTGTTTAGTAAAAAAAGGCTACAGTCTAAAAGACATGACCGACTTTGAGGCGCTATAGCTATAAATCTGATACGGTCAGGCGACAGCCGCAGGCATCAGCAGTGTTGGTCACGTTACTTTAAAAATGTAATTAGTTATAGTTACTAGTTACTTCTCACAATGAGTAACTGAGTTAGTAACTGAGTTACATCGTTATAAAAGTAACTAATTACCAGGGAAAGTAACTATTGCGTTACTTAAAAAAAATAAAGTATGTCAAATAACTTGGAAAACCCAAATCTTAAATATGTTAAATGGATGAAATGGACACTAAATAGAATCAATTATTAGTCTGAGTTACAAGAGTTGGCGGTGGTGGAGAAAAATCTAGTTTAAGTTGCTTTGATATCTTTTTTATCTGGCCACTAGTTTGTGGCGGCATGTGAAGATGTGAGGTGCTTTATTAGATTCAAATTACTTGCCACCGATATGGAGAGTGTCTTTCTTCCTGTGCACAGGTTGCACATTACATAAACATTCTTGCCTTTCACCTCAACGAGGGAAAAGTAGTGATTATTATATACTTAAAGTTTGCAAAAGCTACCTTTGTACACGTTGGACTTACCATCGCTCTGACTCCTGGTTGCTGTGTGTGCACTATTGTGTCTGGTAGTGATGGACGATTCATGAACGATTCTTTCATTTTGTTCATTTTCGAGCAGGCACATTACTTCCATGATCCAGTATACTGCTCGGTACTAGTATCTGAATCGTAAAAATCGTTCATTTTTGCGCCAGCGCATTACTTCCATGATCCAGTATACTGCTCGGTACTAGTATCTGAATCGTACAAATCGTTCATTTTTGCGCCAGCGCATTACTTCTATGATCCAGTATACTGCCCGTACTAGTATCTGCATCGTTCATATCGTTCTTTTTTGGCGCAAGCGCATTACTTCTAACCCAGTGTGCAAAATGAAAAAACACTGGGTTTTGCGCGTTGCGCACCATACCATTCACTCCGGTCCCGAGCATAACACGAGCCCGTCCTCCCCAATTAAGATCCACCGACCACGGCTGGTACTAGTACCTGGATCATTCATATCGTTCATTTTGGGGCAGGCACATTATTCTATTATTCAATACGATGTAGTTATTGGATTTTTGCTCATCACTGTAGACTGACTTAACTAGTCCGAACAAATTACTAATTTAACAAATGCACCTTTATCATAGTTTACCTATTAATCTGTCTGTTGATCCTATTACAGGATTATGTACAAAATAAATATTTTAAGCTTTATGTTAATTGTTACGAAGTCATATGACGCTGGATATTTAAAATAATTGGTTTACTACACGTATGTATCCGTATTACTGCTTGGCCACTGAACGTCTTTGTTCTAATGAATTGATTATACAGTAGGCTGTTACATTTTGCCTATGCGCACTGCCTCAAATGAACAAATGTTTGATTAATATAAAGTTCAGGCTACGGGATGGAAATGAACAACACACTTGACAGCTACACTTATTTATTGCCTCAAATGTAAAACTTTCTACCAGACGTCGTATGAGATTAGTTCATTATCTTAAATGTTTTTGGATTTGCGCAGGTGCACTTCTATGATTCATTATATGGTTACTTAATTTAGTTATTTCCTTATTTTTTTGCGAAGGCTTATTTCTATGATCCAGCACATACGGTACGGATCAGTGTACTGGTTCTTTTCGTTCATTTCGATCTGCGCATGCGCAAATGAACGATACGAATCAAAATCATCCGTTCATTTGAATGAACAAGATTCAAAGATACGAAGGCAACATGAAAATTAGTCTCATTGCTGCAGCCAAATGTGACTTGTGACTTGAAAACAATGACTTGGTCCCACCTCTGGTACCGGCTACCTGGTGGTATGCAAGAAGAAGTGCAAGTACGCTTAAGAGTAAAATGTAGAAGTGCCGGAACTGCGTACCGGTGAGTACCGCCCCACTTCGAGCACTGTGTCTCGTCAATAATTAAAATAGGTATTCTGTCCACAAATTTTTAGGTGATTTTGTGCGAGGAAGTTGTGCAAGGAAACAGTAGGTCATCAGACCAGATATTATCAACACCAAAATGTTTAATCTCTATTAGAAATAGTTTCAGACAATCTATAATGTGTGGTATGTTTAGTAAGTACAATTCTTATAAATAGGTGACATACTTGAAAATTAGGCATTCTGTACACTGTGAAACCAACAACTTGATATTGTGAACATGACATATAGACATATAAAGGAATTGTTAGTTGTGGAATGTTCAGCAGAAGGTGAAGATAATGAGTGAAATGTGGGATGTCAGGTTACATGAGGATGTCCGGGGAAATGGATAGGAGCAGTATGTCATGTGAAACTTAACTATGAAGCTTACCTCATGGAACTCATAAGGGGTGCCATATTGGATGTGATGTATGGAGTATCTACAGTAAGGGCTAACAGGAAGTGAATGCAGGAGTGGTCATGGGAGAAAAGTGCATGAGAAGGTGTGATGGGACCTCAGCATTTCTGCTGTGAATTAATAAAGTCTGTTCAATTTTTCAATTACTCTAAATTCCCAAGCATTTCTTGAATATGAAAGAATGTTTATGGTGCCTATGATTTTGCCACAACAATATCTGAATTAACTGTGTTCCTAGGACAATATCTGAATTAACTGTGTTCCTAGGACAATATCTGAATTAACTGTGTTCCTAGGACAACATCTGAATTTACTGTGTTCCTAGGAGAAAAACTAAACAAATTTTGCACTTTATGGGGTTCCCAAGGCCAAGTTAGAGAGAAGACTGATGTGGTTCTTGATTGTATAAATGTAAGTGTAAACCCACCTTTAAATATATAACCATGCAGTTGTTGTCATTGGTTCTCTATGCAGACTGATTGTTTATACGAGGAGATCAAAGAGGCATCCGCACCAACAGACAACCTCCCTTTAACAATGACTTCAGTCAAATCTACTGTCAAATCACCTAGTGAGTCTACAACCTGCCCTGATGAAACTACACCGTAAAAATTATTCTGTTAAAAACAGTAAAAATACTGATACAAATATACCAGTAGTTTTTCTATAATTCCAGTTCCATTTTCTTTTAGACAAAAAGAGAAAATACTTTATAAACACTGTAATTTTCCGTTAACACACAGAGCTGATATTACTTTGTAACGGACATCTAACGTGTTAATAAAGTATTTTCTGGTATTATCTTTAAGGAAATTTCCAGAAAATAGTAGAAAATGTACTGGTAATTTGTTGCCAGTACCTTTTACGGTTTGTGCTGTTTCCACAATGATATACATACCTATTATTCAACTGTGAACTACCACAGAGAAAACATAAATCCAATCTTTTCTACTGCAGACTGCCAAGCTTCTACTCTCTACTCCAGTGTGACGCTACCACAAGATTCATCAAGCCTTTCAGTAGACAGTGGAACCCAAGTTTTTCCTATCTATTCTACTGCCAGTTCACCAGAAATACTGTAGGACTACAGAATCTCCACACAAGTTGTTCCATATTTTTTATATTCCCTATATAACTTGTCCCAAACCAAGACAAAATGAGAGATTATTTTTAACATTACTCACTCAGGCTGTTAACCTAGCAACCTTCTCATTACTGTTCAGATGCTGTAACCAGACCCCACAAAAATAATGAAGTATATAGAATAAGGAGCAATTTAGGACTCAAAGGATTGTCACCACAATATTGTCATATTGGATTTAAATTATTTGCACATTTTAATAAAACAACCTCTGTGATTAACTTTTGTGTTTGAAGGTTGAAATTTTACATAACAGTGTTATTGTAAATATTTTAATAAATGTAATTTTGTTTTACATTTATCATCTGTATCTATCAGTGACGGACTGGGGATGGAAAACGTGCCTGGCACTTCCACCCGCCGGCTGGGGGGGTGCACAGCGCAGCGCAAGGAAGTTGCTATTGCAGGCCAAGGGAAATGATACGGGCCGGTGTTTACAGTTTAAAGGGCCACATGGCTGTGACAATCATGTGCTCTGATTGTCCGGCCGGCCCAAATGGCCCAAATTTTAGACTGGCCAGTCCATCGCTGGTATCTACAGTATCTACCCATACGGAAATCTAATATGGCAATATATTTATGTAACTTTATATGTCTTATTATCAGTATATATGAAACATCATCACATGTATATACATGTAAAAAATATTCAAAAATGTTCCGTTTTTCTATGATTTGAATTACATTTCCACATTTGACATCCATATACTGTATGCATTTACCTATGATTTACTGTCACATCCGTCCCAGGGTGGGCTGGAGTGGACTCGTTATTTTTTATATGGACTCTATGTTAATACTCCATTGCTGGTTAATCTTATATTTGTGTTAATTGTTATATGGCCAATGCTTATGTGCTGTAGTTCTCCTTTATCAAATATAGGTTGAGTGGTTCGGTTAATTATATTGTGTGTGTGTAGCGCCTTCCTCTCTTTCACCTGCTACTGATTGGGGACTGAGTTTGCCTAATTCCCTAAGCAGTCTCAGCTGGTGGCTCAGTCTCTATATCAATCCGGTGAATGAGAGGAGGGCACAGATGACACAGGCGACACCCCCTAGCATTATGAAGGTGAAATGCACCACGTTGCAAAGAAACATTCAACCAACACAGAACTCTGAAAGGGTCGCGGCGCCATAGCGTGGTGTGGAGTTGACACAGAAGTATAAAAAGGTCTTTAAAGGTGCTAAGAGGCTTTTTACGCTACAATAGATACCGAAAGCTTTCAGCAACATTTATGAATCCACTCGATCCGAAGTTGGGATGAGACACAATTTTTGTGTTTAAACGTGTGGGTCTCTCTCGAATTCCACGAAACCTCTGGAGGTAGCGCACAAGAGATATTCCAAAGATACCACCTGGGGTTTTGCTAACTACCCAGGAGAAATGTATATTGAGGGCACGAACACTTAGTAATCATTAGACTCCCTGATGTTACTCCTACTGTGGTCTCTGTGGGGCACAAGTCATTCTGGAAGAAGTGGTGAGTGTAAGAGGACAAGTAGCAGAAAGATGGACTGTGATGGAGCCTCCTTCAAGTTCCCCCTTTCCCGGAGGACTGTTAGTTGCCAGTTGCTTAATAAACTTCTCAGCATCCAGCATGCAAGTTCCCAGTAGTGCTAAAGAATGAAACAGAATGTGACATTATCATCCATGGCAAGAGTGTGATAGCAGACATCCATACTACATTGTGTGGCATTACTTTTTTACAAACAAAAAGTAATGCCACACAATGTTGAGCAATTTGATTGCTCAGTGTCCAGTATCCATGCAGAATCTGACAACGAACTCTGCTTTGACTTCGGTGACTCCTGTCTGCCAGAGGAATAGAAGAGAATCACGCAGAAGCTGCGCGAATCCCACTACTGACACCAATTGTTACAATCTAGCTCCTTAAAGGAGGGGGACCTGACTCCCCACTGCTCAAGGAACCCCAGAGGTCAGCAAAAGAGGTATGGCGTCGTAGGTGCAAGCAAGAACACAAACACAAGTAAATTTACCTTTTCACAAAGGGCTTTATTGCCTAGGTAAATTTTATAATACTAAATAATAATTTGGGAGGAGAGGCTGAGCAGACCAAAAAAAAGAACTGAAACAAAGGTTAACTCTACCCTGCTCTTACCTAACACACACACACACAGAACCTACACCTATACTGGCACACAAATGAGGCGCCCTAACCAAAGTACAGGTGTGGTCTGTTCAGGTCTTTCCTAGTGTGTTTAACAGGGGAGTTACCCTACGTGTGGTGTATGGCCAGGCCGTCTTGCCTCCCCCACTCCCCCAAGTGCTTCCTCTCCTCCTCTGGGAACCAAAAGAGAACAAATGTTAATGATCACATTTACAAACACAGCAAATATAACAAACATACTCACACAATAGGCCTACCACTCTCTCTACAAACACAGCTCTCACACTATAACAAGTACTAACACCAAACACAGCTCTCACACTATAACAAGTACTAACACTAAAGCGACATGAATAATTACAGTAACCAAAATGTGGCAAGAACCACAATCAACAGACACAACTGTAGAGAGCCACCGAATCAAAGTGGCCTAATCAAACCTGATCAAACCTGAGTGAGGCAGAGAGAGAAATCTAGTGGCGTCAACCACAAACACATACAGACCAGGGCTTACACAACCAAATGAGCACCAAGCTCACACCCAAACCAAGTGAGTAGCAAGCTCACACCCAAACCAAGTGAGTAGCAAGCTCACGCCCAAACCAAGTGAGTAGCAAGCTCACGCCCAAACCAAGTGAGTAGCAAGCCCACACACAAACCTAACTCAGCAGCAAGAGAGGGAGAATGGGCAAAAAGATGGCTTTTTATACTGAAGGAAAGGGTATGATGGGAAATGGAATCAGCTGGTCTTGATAATGAGGGGGGAGGAGCCAGGGATAAGTGATGAGTAGTTGACAATCAAACCTTCTCCACCTGTGGGGAAACAGACACACAGACCAGAACAAACCCCCAGAGAACAGAAACACAGCACAGAACACTCCAACACAGACTAAGGCACACATTATATTGCCACTTAGACTGGGGGACGTAACAATGATTTAAGTCTTTGCGCTGCATGACATGGATGTTGGTCAATCAGACAAAGTGAAACACCATATGAGTTACACGATGAAACCCCCTTCAAGCATAAAGCACAACCAACGGACATCTAGAGGAATTGCTATATTCCCCTATCATTGTAGTAAGGAAGAAGAACAGCCTGATCTATCAGAAATCCGTGAAACTGCCACGGAGTCTGAACTTCAGAATCCGTGGCAGTTTCATGGAATGGGACCAAAATCCGTGGCAGTTTCACAGAAAAGTCTGTGAAATGTTCCCCTTAAAATATTTATGTATAATAATATTAGCTTGTTATCTGATCCCGTGTCTCATTTCCCACTGCAAAAACAGCATTCAAACATGATCCTGAAACAGCGCTACGGGTTCAATAAAATGATAATTCTCACTTGAGTGAATATAATACAATATAATATAAGAACATATGGAGTTCGTGTTTGTCATTGCCCCTATAGCGAGTATTAGTATAGTAGAAATTATACATATCTGTTGTGCTGCTCCTTACACTTCTGTCAGTACCCTCCAAGTGCTATTATTATTTATTTTTGTCATCATTTAAATAAAACCACGATGATGGAGAATCCTCCAGCATTCTGCCTCCAGTTTCTACAACACCTTTCATTACAGTTTCCTACTAAGGATGTTTTGTGGCCTTAAGCTTGCCACTATTTATTTAGTATTATTGAACTGGGCTTGTGTTGTCATTAAGTACACCCAGTAAAAGCCTGGAAGAGCAACTAACCTGTGTGTGAGTCTAGCTTCCAGTTCACCTAGGGTACACTCTGGAGCACCCAGCGACCACAATACCCCTGCTGTGGTTCACCTATCAGGTGATAACGGGTCTCCAGGGTAAAGAGAGGGGGCCTGGCAGGTGTCTGGTGCCGTGTACCTATAGTGGCAAAAGAGGGCATGTAGCAGCCACTTGCTACCTCTGCCTGTTGGGTCCAGGGAATGGCGACATGGGCACTCACACACCATCCCAGGTATCCATTTTTCTTCACAGTTTAATGTCCCTATACAGTTTCGTGGTTTCCCTAGTAATAACCCACTTACAGCCCTAGTAGATTCAGGGGCAGTGGGTATTTTTATTGATAAAGGTTTGTGTCAGGCCTTAGATATTCCCCTTATCTCCCTAGATAAACCTCCGTCAGTTTAGGCTCTAGATAATGAAACCCTAGGGACAGGCTTGGTTCATTATCAAACTGTGGCACTGCGAATTACTGTCCTCCCTGATCATACAGGCCCTTATCTTGTTACGTGTTAGAAATCCCTTCTTACCCCATCGCGATAGGGTTGCCCTGGTTGTTTCTTCACAATCCCTCTGTTTCTTGCTCTCATAGGTATATTGAGGGATGGTCACAGGAGTGTCTGGGAAGGTGTGTTCCGGTTTCGTTAAGGGCCACCACGGTGGAGAGTCCAGACAGTGCCTCCGACAATCCCATTCCTATTGAATATTCAGACCTTGCTTATGTCTTCCCATAATCGAAGGCATCTAAATTACCTCCCCATCGGCTCTTGGATTGTGCCAATGACCTTCGACCAGGAGCTGTACTGTCTAGTCAAAGTCAAAGTCAAAGTCAAAGTTGTTTATTTGTCATATGCATCGAATGACATCACATCATCCTATGCAGAGAAATTCTTGTGACATGGCTCGACACATCTACACAGTGGGCTTAAAAAGATTATATACAATATGAAGAAATTTTAAAACAATAATAATAATAATAGCAATATACTATGTACTGAACAGTGATCTGG
>JACXGM010033560.1:0-12240 GCA_016801145.1 Umbra pygmaea
AGGCGCTTCTGCCGCTGTTTCTGGTTCAAAAGTGGCTTGACCTGGGGAATGCGGCACCTGTAGCCCATTTCCTGCACACGCCTGTGCACGGTGGCTCTGGATGTTTGTACTCCAGACTCAGTCCACTGCTTCCGCAGGTCATCCAAGGTCTGGAATCGGTCCTTCTCCACAATCTTCCTCAGGGTCCGGTCACCTTTTGCCACACTTTTTCCTTCCCACAGACTTCCCACTGAGGTGCCTTGATACAGCACTCTGGGAACAGCCTATTTGTTCAGAAATGTCTTTCTGTGTCTTACCTTGCTTGAAGGTGTCAATGATGGCGATCTGGACAGCAGTCAGGTCGGCAGTCTTACCCATGATTGCGGTTTTGAGTAATGAAACAGGCTGGGAGTTTTTAAAAGCCTCAGGAATCTTTTGCAGGTGTTTAGAGTTAATTAGTTGATTCAGATGATTAGGTTAATAGCTCGTTTAGAGACCCTTTTCATGATATGCTAATTCTTTGGGAATTTTGGGTTTTCATGAGCTGTATGCCAAAATCATCAGTATTACAACAATAAGTGACCTGAAATATTTCAGTTGGTGTGCAATGAATCTAAAATATATGAAAGTTAATTTTTATCATTACATTGTGGAAAATAATGAACTTTATCACAATAGGCTAATTTCTTGAGAAGGACATGTACGTTAAAATGATGAAACATACTTTAAAAACACTTTTTGTGACTAAAATGGCAGTTATTAATTTCACTTTAAAGGGGAACAATGACAAAATTCTATACATATGTACATGGGACTGTGTAGATGTATGCGCTTGATACCACTTTGTGAAATACCAATTACTAAATGTCAGTTGTGTGGTTTCACACTTATCTTTTCAGACACTTATCTTTTCAGACATCTATGCCAACATAGAATTGTTTCCTTTAAAAGGTTTTGGACAGCCTCTACAGTTCAAATACAAAAACATTTTTTTGTACTGGGTGAATTAAAGTAGTACTGTGATTGAACTTGCAAATGTTTCAGCCACAGTGGACACATCTGTCGTTCCCACCCAGAACATGTTAGTCAGATACAAGTCTTGTTGGTTTTCAAGTAAAATCCAGTAGTTCTGAGGGCTAATCTTGAAAGGTTATTGCTTATCACCTGTTAGAGAGTGGTTAAATTCAGGTATCCATCATGCCACGGGCCAACATGGCTGTCCCGCTGTCCTGCATTCTACCCTACCGTCACACACAGGAACAAACAAACACACAAACAAAACAAACACACAAACAAACACATACCTGGAGGTATTGGTGGTATCACTAACTCTGAGCCTTCTGGACAGGAATATCAAAGAGTTTTCAGTGTCTGGTAACAAATGTCTGCTTTGACATCTCGTCAGCTTTGATAACAGTCAAGGACAGGACAGTTGAACTCCCCATCTCAGATCACTTATCAAAGGCTACTCTATACCCATTAACCATCCTATACAATAATAATCCATTGTTTACCTCACAGTCATTCCTTAATGCCTGCTGCAGTCTTATTTGTAATAAGAAAATACATATTTTAGAAATGGTAACAACACAACTCTTTACATACAGTACTATACTGTAGTTCAAGAAATCATACAAGAGAAAATGTTGGAAAATTAATGCCATAATGATATGAATAGGGAGTTTTTGGGGGAGTTTTGGTTGTTTCCAGTTGGCAGGCACAACAGAGGCAAGTCTGAGAAAAGGGAAAGAGAAGAGCACAACATTGCTTGGCACACAGAGCCCAGGTCCCCCTGTACCAGGGCACGGCTCTGCACAGGAATGTCTATGGTGTGGTGGCAGCTCTATAAATCACTACTGCTGGAATAAGTTGCCCCAACAGAAAGTCCAGATGTAGGATCAGCTTCCATCTGTATAAATAGTGGGGGAGGGGGAATATAACAGCAACCAAGAGCAACTTCCTTCTACTCACACACAGACGCATATGCACACATTAGATATATCAGACACATACACATACTGTACACAGTGGTTATACCATATAACAGATACATACTGTACACAATGCTTATAAGATAAAACAGACACTTACTGTATGCAGAGATAATAACATATAACAGACACTTACTGTATGTAGTGATTTTATCATATAACAGACACATTCTGTACAGTTTGCAGTGGTTATAACATATAAGAAACACACTGTATGTAGTGGTTATAACAGAGAACAGACATATACTGTTTGCAGTGGTTATAACATAACAGACACATACACATACTGTATGTTGTAGTTATAACAGACACATACTGTATGCAGGGGTTGTAACATAACAGACACATAAACATACTGTAGGCAGTGGTTATTACATATATAACAGACACATACTGGATGCAGTAGTTGTAACATATAACAGACATTTACACATAATGTATGTAGTGGTGATAACATATAACAGACACATACTGTATGCAGTGGTTATAACATACAGTATAATAGACACATACTGCATGCGATGGTTGTAACATATAACAGACACACTGTATGCAGGGGTTGTAAGATAACAGACACATACACATATTGTATGCAGTGGTTGTAACATAACAGACACATACTGTATGCAGTGGTTGTAACTTAATAACAGACACATACAGATAATGTATGCAGTTGTTATAACATATAATAGACACATACTGTATGCAGTGGTTGTAACATATAACATACACATACTGTATGCAGTGGTTGTAACTTATAACAGACACATACACATACTGTATGCATTGGTTGTAACATATAACAGACACATACTGTATGAATTGGTTGTAACATATAACAGACACATACTGTATGCAGTGGTTGTAACATATAACAGACACATACTGTATGCAGTAGTTGTAACTTATAACAGACACATACACATACTGTATGCAGTAGTTGTAACTTATAACAGACACATACACATACTGTATGCATTGGTTGTAACATATAACAGACACATACTGTATGCAGTGGTTGTAACATATCAGACTCATACACATACTGTATGCTGTGGTTTTACATAAATTTGTACTGAATATACACATCCATATGTACAGTAGATACAGTATATAGATAAAACACTCTCTTAGCATCAGTACTGTAGGCTCTGCTCAGGTCCTGTCTCTCCATCTGGGAATGATATAGTTTATTAGATATCAGAACATCATAAGAGCGCACAAACCAGGACACGCACACATACACACACACAGTGGGCGGTGGGTACAAGCAGGATGTACATTACAGTGTAGCAGGTTTGTTATGTATTACATTTTATTGAAATCTAAATGTATTTCAACAAAACCTGTATTACACATTACAAAAAAAACATTAGATCCAAATTAATTTCAATGCCTCTTTTCAGTCCTCCGGTAACATGCACTTTAAATGTTACATTTGATTGTGATGACTTTTGTTCTCTTTGAGCATCTAGCTCCACACTTACCCTCTAACTAAAGTCCCTTAATCTTTGAATATGTGTCTTTAAGGATTGTGTAAGTCAGCCTGAAAGAAAATGACATTTGGGGACAGATCATTGGCTGGTTTACAAGCTGAGAAGTTATTTAACGAGACCCAGACATCTGACAGTGAAGCAAACCCTTTAGGAAGTCTGGAGTACAGGCTGAAATATGGTAGGCTTAGAAGCCAGTAAAACTACCTGAACACTGCACAACCCACCAAACCCAACACATATGACATTCAAGTCACAAGTCAGACATCCTGAAGATCAAATAAATGTTATTTAGCAGCAACGTTTGAGTCACTCACTTCGCAGGATAATCCACGCCAAGAAAAAATAAATGAAAACAATAAAAATATTAAAATAAATTAAAATTTTGATATGGGGAAATCCTATGATCTTTGTGTGGTAAAAACATTCTATTACAAAGTTTTATGTCTGTGAAATTGGGAAATCATATAGTATCATAACAGTCTATTCTGGTCACTGGAGAAAGGGAATAATGAACTATTGCATTTCATAATGCTTTTAGAACAATTCAGCCAGTAGATGGCTCACAAGCACAGGTATCTATTTAGCTCTGCCCTACCATGTCATTTCTTTGACTTAGTGACGATAAGTAACCGCCTTTCTCAGATTAATTTTGCCACTTATGTCTCATCTGTCGTGGTGTCAAAACTCAACATCAATTTCAGGTAACCTGTATGGTGGACAATACACATATTGAACTCTGCTTTCGTGACTTACTGTAGTTTGTTCTTTTAGTGCCTTAAAATATCCCAAACACTGGTTTCTCCGACTTTACCCGAACTCCCAGCAAGAGACAGCGCAAATTGGCATTGCTCTTCCCGAGATTTGTCCAGGGAGTTGCGGAGTTGCCGACAAGGCAACTTGGACAAGACCCATTGGAAGGAGAGAAGAAATGGGGGAGAATCCACAAAATAAATGTATAAATACAATAGCCCAAACACAAATACACACGCTTAACAAGGGGTTAAGCTTGTCACCACAATGTACTGTATTTGGTGGCCCGCTGAAACACAGTAAATATGTGGGGACCTTTTGCAAGCATGTAAAATGTATTTTTTGTCCAGGGTTTACACATCTGTCCCGTGGATTGTCACCCTGAAGTAACTTCTTTTATGAGCTTTCCCAGAATTTGCATCATCACAGTGTTGGCATCTGCTCAGTTGTATTGTGTGGGCAACCAATTTGATCAATTAAATTGATCGTAGAGTACACAGAGCATGTTTGCTGAGCAGGTAGAATGGCCAAAATCACACCCTTTTGTCCAGATTAATAGTTATTCATCTTTTATAATCATTTCGGCCATGTGACATAATGTAGTTTGCCAAAAGAAAAACCTGATCTTTACATGAAAATTACATCATGATGATTTGGCCATTTCACTGGAGTCTGGGGATAGACAGGTATGTCAAAGGAAATAATTAGATGGTCCAGACATCCCACAAATGTTTTTATGTGTTTGACACCATTCCATCCACTCCATTCCAACGATTTAATATGAGTTGTTCTCCTCTCGCCAGTCTGCTCTGATTCACTGTTATTTAGACTGACATTAATGACGGCCCACTGGCCAGTAAAAACGTGATAGCCAAGGAGATCTTGTCAGTCAGTTGGTCGGAAGGGGTAACCTTTTAGCTAATTTTAATTTTCAGTTTAAATGACCTGCTCTGTTGCAGCTGCTGTTGCAGTGTATCATTGAATACTATTTAAAATGACATAGAAAATATTCATGCTATTTGCATTTAAGCATAGACTTATGCGCATTCATTCTTTCACCACCATGCACCTGCGGCTGTCAAGCACCTATGTACCATAGTAGGCTATAGAACCTGATGGATTCAGAAAGACCATGCAAGTTGTCCTGAATCAAATGAAGCAATTAGCTAACATTAAAGGTATATTCCAAAGTAAATCAATTTCTTAATGTAGTATTTACAAATGTTACCAAAATCTTTATGACATATACAATGCTATGCCTGCCATTGCATCCGAGAACAACTATGAGTACATTTCAGCCACATCTGTACCAGTCTGCACTTGAAATACCTCAAGGTCCAGAATTCAAAGTGAACTTAGTGCCCGCCCACTAGTGAGTCACTTCCAGTTACATCGAATGTAGCCTATGCCTGTGGCCTAGTTAGCTATTAACCGTATCTAGTAACATTTACAACTGTTCACAAAATCATCCAGGAGCTATATGCCTATTGTAGGTACAGATTGAACAATAATCTTTTGCCAAATATTTTTTGCAAAAATTTTTTTGCGCAATTATCAGACAATATGCACCAACACAAAACAAATTCTAGATTGTAAGCTAGCTAGTTAACACCCCATCAAGCATCTGTGACATATATGTTAAGAAGACCATTGCCTAGTTAACCATTTACTGTGTCCTTGGCCAATACGACAGATGACAAAATCCTCCTAAATCGATCAGGAGTTATACCACCTATCTAGCTCTAATTCATACAGACTGAGTTATTCTATCAACCATTCTATTCTTAATTTTACGTTGCATTCATCCAAATATATACACAAATAATACACGCTAGATCATGCTAATCAGCTTCTTATCTCTGCTAGTCCTAAACCATCTGGTAAATCCAGTAAATTTTTGAAGGATACTGAAGGTTTCCATACACATCGGTCCATGTTAAACTCGGATGCTCTAGCAAATGTAGTAATCTTGACAAGATGGTTGAAAGCAAAAATTGTTGTCCTGTCCCACACTTTAGAACAAATACTTTCTGTATCTTTTGCCATTGATGGCCAGTTTCCACAAACACCACCAGTCTAAGTTCACCCTGGGCTCAATATCTTTAACTGCAGCTTCTTGATTCACCCAGCTTTTGCAGTTTCTGTATTTCTTCCTCGCTGCTTTCCAGCTACAATATTTAAAGGAAAAATGCAATCCGTAGTATTCTCGAACTCACTTTCGACGCAGAACATGCCATATGCCAAAGTCTTGATACAGAGCAACTTTGATGCCAAACAAAAGGACTGTATACACAGGAAATAATAAAGTCCTATCAATAGCACAAAGATACTGAAGAGAGACGCATGAAAAGATGGGTGAATATGCATGGAGGCAGGCAGTTGTAACAGGCAGTTGAAATACCATATTGTCACTTATGGTGTTTCAGATGTAATAAAGTATATAACTCAATTGTAAATGGTAATATGTACATCACTTTTAAACAAGGTATCCTTTTATATGTTAATTAGGTTTATAATGCATTATATGTGGTAATATATACAATCAGATATATCACAGTGTAATGGTTTTGATGACTGCAAGGAAATTAGAAGATTTAACCTCAAATGAGAAGACTGAACACCAAAGGCATGTACACGTACATTTTCATGTTAGACCATTTAATAAACATCCACCATGACTTCAAACTGTGTGGATATATGAATAATCAGATAAACAGATCAATGGAAAGATAAAAGCATCAAAACATCTCAATTAAATGTGGAGAAATAACCACAAATGACTATTGTTCAACTGCAATCATTAAAATTAGGTATATAAGTGTCATTCTTATAAGCAATTGTAACTGCATTTATAAATGATGATTAACTGAAAGATAAGAGGAAATAAAGATAACTGGAAACCTGACCCGCTTTTTGACAAATGTGCTTACAGAGTGTTTATAACACATTTACAAATGCTTAAATAACCATTAGTAGAGTTTTTATAAACTCTTTATAGACCCTTTATAAATGGTTTCTTATTCTAAAGTGTTACCTCAAAATCATAAAATTGCAATTGTTTATTTTATATTCACACAGAATATAAACATTTTCTTTTTAGAATACTTGAACCAAGGACCATGCAGTTGAAAGACCTTTGCTTTACCACTGCACCACTTCTTCACTTCATCAAACTGCAAATATATTGTCCTCATGTGACTGATTACTAACCAATCAGCCTTGTATACTCTTGTCAACCCGCTCCTATTTAAATTACCACCTACATTGGGGAGAATAATTATTTGATCACCTACCAACCAGTAAGAATTCCAGCTCTCACAGACCTGTTAGTTTTTCTTTAAGAAGCCCTCCTGTTCTCCACTCATTACCTGTAATAACTGCACCCGTTTGAACTCATTACCTGTATAAAAGACACCTGTCCACATACTCAAACAGACTCCAACCTCTCCACAATAGCCAAGACCAGAGAGCTGTGTAAGGACATCAGGGATAAAATTGTAGACCTGCACAATGCTGGGATGGGCTACAGAACAATAAGAAAGCAGCAACTGTTGGCGCAATTATTAGAAAATGGAAGAAGTTCAAGATGACGGTCAATCTTCCTCGGTCTGGGGCTCCATGCAAGATTTCACCTCGTGGGGCATTAATGATCATGAGGAAGGTGAGGGATCAGCCCAGAACTACACGGCAGTACCTGGTCAATGACCTGAAGAGAGCTGGGACCACCGTCTCAATGAAAACCATGAAAACCATTGCAAGGTCCCTCTGCTCAAGCCAGCGCATGTCCAGGCCCGTCTGAAGTTTGCCAATGAATCTGGATGATCCAGAGGAGGAATGGGAGACGGTCATGTGGTCTGATGAGACAAAAGTAGAGCTCTATGGTCTAAACTCCACTCACCGTGTTTGGAGGAAGAAGGATGAGTACAACCCCAAGAACACCATCCCAACCGTGAAGCATGCAGGTGGAAACATCATTCTTTGGGGATGCTTTTCTGCAAAGGGGACAGAATGACTGCAACGTATTGAGGGGAGGATAGATCTCCCCTCAATACGGTGCAACCTCTTTCCCTCATTAAGAGCATTGAAGATGGGTTGTGGCTGGGTTTTCCAGCATGACAATGACCCGAATCATACAGCCAGGGCAACTAAGGAGTGGCTACGTCAGAAGCATCTCAAGGTCCTGGAGTGGCCTAGCCAATCTCTAGACCTGAACCCAATAGAACATATTTGGAGCAAGCTGAAAGTCTGTATGAAGTAGTGGGCCAAAATCTCTCCTGCATTGTGTGTAAACCTGGTCAAGAACTACAGGAAATGCATGATCTCTGTAATTGCAAACAAAGGTTTCTGTACCAAATATTGAGTTCTGCTTTTTTGATGTATCAAATACTTATGTCATACAATAAAATGCAAATTCATTATTAAAAAATCATACAATGTGGTTTTCTGGATTTTTGTTTTGGATTCCGTCTCTCACAGTTGAAGTGTACCTATGATAAAAAATTACAGACTTCTACATGCTTTGTAAGTAGGAAAACCTGCAAAATTGGCCGTGTATCAAAAACTTGTTCTCCCCACTGTATGTAAAAACTAAGTGTCCTTGTATTTTTATGAACATCATGCTGGAAATTATGTAATTGTTAGCTATTATATACACTTTTGTAAAAGAACCCTTTATGAAATTAAGGTCTTACTAGAACCAATATAGGATCAGGAAAGAACACTTTATAAAAGGTCCCGCTAGGAAACAATAAGATATCTCAATACAACCACTAAAATGTAGATGTACAGTCCCAAGAACTAATATCGAATCTCACAAAAACCATTTCATATAGGTTCTTCTAAGAACAAACATAGGATCTGTAAATAACTATTTTATAAAAGGTTTCTAAAATAACAATTTTTTATGAACTGCTATGACGAACCATAAACAGTTCTTTCATGAACCATTTTTTGGGGGTTCTAAGTTACACTGAATATGGTTATCTAAAACACCTTGCCTGAAAAGGGTCTTTATATAACTCTTAAAAAAAATGTTCTTAATAAAGTCATGGTCCAACGTTTTGAGAATGGTACAAATACACATTTTCACAAAGTCTGCTAATTTGTCTTAAGTGTAATTTGTATATACTCCAGAATGTCATGAAGAGTGCTCAGATGAATTCATCAGATGATCAACCCTGCCACAAAAGGACCAGCTGCCATCTTGTCAGTGACTGTCTCGTTAACACAGGTGAGAGTGTTAGTGAGGACAAGGTGGGAGATCACTCTGCCATGCTGATTGAGTTAGAATGGCAGACCGAAATCTTTAAAAAGAGGGTGGTGCAGACTTCCTCTGTCAACCACGGTTACCTGCAAGGAAACACATGCCGTCGTCATTGCTTTGCACAACAAGGGCTTCATAGGCAAAGATATTGCTGCTAGTAAGATTGCACCTAAATAAACCATTTATCGGATCATCAAGAATTTCAAGGAGAGGGTCATTGTTGTGAAGGTGCCAGGACGCCCAACAAAGTCCAGCAAGTGCCAGGACCATCTCCTAAAGTTGATTCATCTGCAGGATCGTGGCACCATCTTCTCAGGAATGGCAGCAGGCATGTGTGAGTGCATCTGCACAAACAGTGAGGCAAAGACTTTTGGAGGAAAGCCTGGTGTGAAGAAGGGCAGACTGATATTCTACAAAATGTACAGGGATTGGACTGCTGAGGACTGGGGTAATTTTCTTTGATGAATCCTCTTTACAATTATTTGGGCCATCTGGAAAACACCTTGTCTGGAGAAGACAAGGTGAGCACTAACATCAGTCCTGTGTCATGCCAACAGTAAAGCATCCTGAGACCATTCATGTGTGGGGGATTTTCTCAGCCAAGGGAGTGAGCTCACTCACAATTCTGCCTAAGAACACATCCATGAATAAAGAATAGCACAAACACGTCCTCCTAGAGCAACATCTTCCAACCATCCCAGAGCAGTATGTTGATGACCAATGCCTTTTTCCAGCATGATGGAGCACCTTGCCATAAGGCAAAAGTGATGACTACTGTAAGTGGCTTGGGGAACAAAACATCAAAAGTTGGGGTCCATGGCCAGGAAACTCCCTTAACCCCATTGAGATCTTGTTGTCGATCCTCAAGAGGTGGGTGGACATACAAGAACCCACAAATTCTGAAACTCCAAGCATTGATCATGCAAGAATGGGCTGCCATCAGTCAGAATGTGGCCCAAAAGTTAATTGACAGCATGCCAGCGTGGATTGCAGAGGTCTTGAACAAGAAGGGTCAACACTGCAAATATTGAGTGTTTGCATAAACTTAATGTAATTGTCAATAAAAGCCTTTGACACTTATGGACTGCTTGTAATTATACTTCAGTATACCATAGAAACTACTGACAAAAAGATCTAAGAAAACTGAAGCAACAAACTTTGCGGAGACTAAAACGTTTGACCACAACTGTAGATCAAAAAACAGTTCCCCTACTTCATCGCTCTGAAGAACCTGAATTGGTTCCAACTTGAGCCAACTTTTTTAAGAGTGTACAGCCATACAGCATACACTGCAGTGCTAAATCGAATTACAACTATCCATTTTCTGAAAATATTCAAAACCTTATATTTTCTAAGAATACCCAAAATAGTTACACTGCCACCACCCATTTTGTCCTTATAACTATGTTTATTATGGTATTTTGTGTATAATCACAACTAATTAATTGATTAGAATGCATTACTTTTCAGCTTTGTGGTGGTTTCACCTGGCTTTTTGAAAATATACTGTGTATACTGATTCAGTAGATTAAATCTGTCATCTACCTGCCGCTCCTCTGTGTCACACTGGTGGGATAGAGCATCAGCCTTCACGTTCTTGCTGCCTGGAATTTAGCACCGGGTGAATATGAACCTAGCTAGGAAGAGTGACCACCTTGCCTGTCTAGGGTTCAGCTTCCTCACCGCTCGGATGTTCTCTAGGTTTTGGTGGTCAGGTCAAATGAGGAAAGGGTGTTTAGCCCCCTTGAGCCAGTGCCTCCATCCAATAAGTGCCTTGACAACAGTTAACAGCTCATGAATTCCGACATCATAGTTACATTTGGCGGGTATCAATTTCTTCGAATGGAAGGCACAGGGGCAGATCTTGGCAGGCGTACCTGACCGTTGCGTCTGTGGTGTTTCCAACAGAGAATTGCCCCGTGTGTGAATGCAATAATCGCTAGTTTAGGGACTCTGTAATTATACTGCATGTCATAATTAATCAAAATCTGGAAACACTGTGTAGTTGTAGTCACGTGGTTCACATGTGAGCACATGTGGTTTTTAAACACTTCACATGTGATTCACATGTGATTCACATGTGAAATTCATGTGGTTTTTCTGTAAGGTTAGTCAACGTAAAAATTCATATTACACTAAAAAGCACCTCATTTTTTATTTATTTTAACAATATGGGTCTGGCGTAATGCGGAGAGAGTAGAGACAGGCGCGAAGGTAGTTGAAAACAAACTGTTCAATCCCATAAACACACAAAAGAAAACAGAAGACAATAGCCGCTTTCCGACCAAGTAGTAGGAACGTAGTTATAGGAACATTCCACTTCTAAACAGTTCTACTAACTACTCTCCCCCAAAACCGGTTTTGCTATTTGCATTCGCACTGGTCAAGTGGCCATAGGAACTGGTAGGAGGGGTAAGAGAGTGACGCAGGCACCGCAACAGGCTTTTATAGCTTCATCTCTAGACTTTAGCATAGCGCCACATACAACAACATTTCACAGTTTAATGTTTGTAACACTGGGTGTATGATTGGAGATAAGTGTGTAAATCATATGTCTATGCGAATGATCTGGGCCCGGTTCCCCGATAACGTTCACTCTTAGCCCGCTAAGAAGACTCTAAAAGATATATCTTACAGAAGTTGTTTACGTTCGTAAGTGTGTTCCCCGAAGTCTCCCTTAGAATCTTCTTAACACGTCGCACTTAAGCTGCCACTTAAGTGCGACGTTACAAGGCGCTGTCCCAAGGGAAGGTGCTGAATG
>JACXGM010033561.1:0-12158 GCA_016801145.1 Umbra pygmaea
GTAGCTTATATTTTGCTGTTTGGCAAGTCTGGTCGGATCCCTTGCTTTTGTCTGCCTGCCTTAAATAAAACTTATTGTTCATTTTTACCTCTGGGAAGTATCATTACAGTAATCCTAATGATCTGAGTGGTCTGTTGGGTTTATATTCAATGAGCATATCTGTAATGTATTGAGGTCCTAGGCCATTAAGTGATTTATATACCAGTAATAATACTTTAAAGGCCATGTTGCAGGTTTTATTTTCAAACAAATTTGGGCAATTTGCTTCTTGGTAATAGATATTTAAGATGTTTTCCATTGTATTTGATGTTGTTGGGTATCACAAAACGAAATATAATACGGAAAATAGTTACTATTTTACAGCGGTTTGCAATGATTCTAATTTCTCCCACAATGCATTGCATTACGTCACGTTGGGGAGACGACTGACCATAGCCCTCCTTGAGAGTGACGAAAGACAGGAGTAAGAGTGTTCAGCAGTAGATAGCGCATGAGCTGTAGCTGTCTTATGTTCTTTTTGGAAAGACCAGTGAGGAGGCCATTACAATAATACACCCTGCTGGTGATGAAAGCATGAACAAGTTTCTCTAAGTCTTGTCTGGAAGGAAACAAAGCATCTAATTCTTGAGATATTTTTAAGATGATAATATTCTGATTTAGTTATTGCTTTAACATGACTACTGAAACTAAGGTCCGACTCCATAATCACACCAAGATTCCTGACTTGATCTTTAGTTGTTTGACCCCTAGCATCAAGGTATGCGATCACCTTGAGAACTTCATCTTTGTTTCCAAATGCAATGACTTCGGTTTTCTCTTTGTTTAACTGAAGAAAGTTTTCGCACATCCAATTGTTAATTTCATCAATGCATTGGCATACGGAGTCCATGGGGCTGTAGTCGTTAGGCGATAGGGCTAAGTAGATCTGGGTGTCGTCTGCATAGCTGTGGTAAGCAATTATTTTCTTTCTTATTTGGCTCAGTGGGAGCATATACAGGTTGAATAGGAGTGGCGTGAGAATTGAGTCTTGTGTGACTCCACATGTCATGGATGTCCCCTCAGACTTGTGGTTGCCTATAATCGTAGTAACCTCTCGCTTCTAGGTATGACCTGAACCATTTTAGGACCATCGCAGAAAGCCCAACCCAGTTTTCCAGCCTGTCAAGAAGTATGTCGTGGTCGACAATGTCAAATGTAGCACTAAGGTTGAGTAGTACCAGCACTGATAGTTTGCCTGTATCTGTATTGAGGCGAATATAAATTATTATCTTTACGAGTGCTGTATCTGTACTGTGATTTGGTCGGAAGCCAGATTGAAAATTGTCAAAATGTCAATTTGAGCTTAAGAATTTGTTCAGCTGATTGAAAACAACTTTTTCAATGATCTTGCCTATGAAAGGGAGATTTGAGATTAGTCTGTAGTTGCTCAGTACAGTGTGATCCAAATTGCTCTTTTTCAGGAGGGGCTTAACCACTGCAGTTTTTAGGGACTTTGGAAAAGTCCCAGAAAGAAGTGAGGAATTTACCAATTCCAAGAGATCTGCTTCTAAACAGAATGTGACTTGGGGGGTTTGTTAGTCTCTCTACAGTAGCAAAAAGAGTGTGTGTGTATTTAAAGTTGCTGTTAATAATATTTGAGAAAAAGGTCTGTCTAGCTTTGCCTAGTTCTAAATTAAAGGCATAAAGGGTGTTTTTATAGATGTCATAATGGACTTCAAGTTTTGTCTTCCGCCACATGCGCTCAGATTTTCTGCAATTTCTCTTCATATTTTGAACTGTTGTTGAGTTTCTCCATGGTGCCTTTTGTCTGTCATTTTTCTTCCTGACTTTCACAGGAGCAATATCATCAATTGCACTCTTAACTTTTGAGTTAAAGGAATCAAGGAGAAAATCAACAGAGTCCGCAGATATACTTGGTGTTAAAGATAAAGTCTTCATAAATAGCATCCTAGTGTTTTCATTCAGGCATCTCTTTTTGACAGACACAGGTCTAGCTTCAATTTTAGGAGAGATCAATATATCAAAGAAAATACAGAAATTATCAGATAGTGCTACATCCTTAACAATAATCGTTTAGGCTCTTACTGATAAGTAAGTCTAGGGTGTGTCCACGGTTGTGTGTGGATTCATGTACACGTTGAGTCAAATCAAATGTATTTAACACAGCTATGCTATCTTTTGCCACATTGCTTTCTGCATTATCTATGTGAATGTTAAAATCTCCAGCAATAGCAAGACAGTCAAACTCTGAGGAAATTGTTGATAGCAATTCTGTAAAGTCCTCAACAAAGGCTGGAGAGTATTTCGGAGGCCTGTAAATAGTGACAAGTAGAATGCGTGGAGCCCCTTTTAACACCATTCCCAGATATTTGAAACACAGTAAATTTTCAAATGAGACTTGCTTACATTGAAAGACATCTTTAAAAAGGGCAGCTACACCTCCTCCTCTCCTAACCTTTCTGCAGACACTCATAAAATGAAAGTTAGGAGGGGCTGTTTCATTGAGGATTGTTGCACTGCAGCTCTGTTCTAACCAGGTTTCACTTAGAAGAAAAAAATCTAGGTTGTTTGTGGTTATTAAGTCATTCACTAAAAGTTTTTTTTTTTAAGTGAACGGATGTTTACAAGTGCTAATTTAACAGTGGTATTATTGCTTTCCCCCACAGCAATTTTAGTTTGACATGTTATTGGCAGTAGATTAGATGGGTTTGCTCTCTGGCTTGAGAGAGCCCTAGACTTTCTATTATGTAAAAGAACAGGAATAGAGAAAGATACAGGCACACTGGGTTCCCACTTGTTCTGTAAACATCTGATACTGTTATCATAGCGGGGACCTGACACGTATCACTGAGAGCTGTTTTCAGTTGTTTTTGGTTCAGGTTTGTGTTGTGGGAGGGGCCAAAGCTTTCTCACAGGTGGAATAGGGCGAGCTGGAGGGCCTCTGCGCTTTCTGGTTGATATCTGGGGGCTCGCAGCAATAGAGTGGGATAGTTTGATTCCTTCATGAACCAGATCCTCCATTTTTTCGGAGAAGGTCAAGAGCGACTGGTTCTCTGGTGTAACCAGAAAATCGCTTCCCTGACTGTTTTCCACAAAGTTGTCCTTGGAATCTTGGAGGGCTTTTAATGTGACTAAACCACTAGAACTATGGTTTGCTTCACACTAATGACATCAAATTGTTTTATACCTACAGATCCATGACTTGAATATATCTTTCCCTATATAACTTGTTTTTTTCTAGGCGGAATTTAAATTTCTATAAATTGATGTACTCTGATAAACTGGTACCCACATTAATACTTTTACTTTAGGATAAATCTCACACGTGTTTCCTTTATTTTGATACCAAGAGTATGTTTATAGCCCTTGTAGTTTTGGAGATATACTCCATTAAATGTGGGCATGTTTTCATTTTTTAAACACTAGAAAAAATGTCTAGTGATGAAGAGGTTAACTAAGAATGAACTATCAGTTGTTAATGCTTTATTACTAACAGTGGCTAATTAGTTAGTCAGTAAGGTAGGATAATTCATCCCTTAGGGGGACATAAACATAAGTAACTAATGATATACAGTATCAGTGAATAATGCTTCAATCCTACTAACAGCTAACTGGCTACTAAGCACCCCAAGGGATTCTGAACTAATGAATTGTTGTAAATGCATGCATTATCCTATTGATTGCACATAATTATTCTGTCAAGAGTGACAGGATTTAGTAAAAGTGTAAAGACAACAGCCCTGGACAAAATGATGGAAGAGATGAGTAATGTTGTTTCAGTGAAAGTGGAAACAGGCAAGTGAAAGGTAAATCCAAGTAATGAACAGTCACATCAATGAAAAATATAAATTTGTAAAGCCATCGGTAGGTAAAACATAAGTTCATGTCCTGTGTCAACATGAACAAACAACACTAGTTAATACATTTGTAATTCATTAATAAAGTAATGGTTTTGATTATGAATTGTTTGTTTACGTCTGAATACTTCATGAATAGTTAATATATTAGGTATTGTTTTGTTCATGCCAACAGCTACAGGAGTTCGCAACAGACACCCTGCCGCCAGGGCTCCCAGACACCATGCCGCCAGGGCCGCCTGGACTGCCTTGCCCCTGGCCACCTTAACTGCCTTGCCCCAGGCCGCCCTCGTTCCCTCCTGACCCCGGGCCGCCCTCTGTCCCTCCTGACCCCAGGCTGCCCTCTGTCCCTCAAGACCCCTGGCCGCCCTCTGTCCCTCCTGACCCCGGGCCCTCTGCCCTTCTTGTCCCTGGTCCCCTTGTTTTGCCCACCCCGGTTTGGTGGTTTTAGGGAGGGGGTAATGTCACATCCAGCCCTGGATGGGCTGTGATAAGGACTCCTTTTGTTGGTTTAGTGTCTCTTGTGTATATGTCTCCCTTGTTGATTTCAGTGTTAGAATACATGGTGGTTTAGTAGTCTGGTTATTTTACATGTGTCCCTTTGAGTTCCTGCCCTGTGTGTTTCATGTCTTTAGTCTGCTCCCTCACGTCTTGTGTTTTGGTTCCCCCTTGTGTTTGTTTATGTCATTGCATTATGTGATGGGTTTGTTTTGGGTTACGTCATTTGGGTTACATCATTGCTCCCAGCTGTACATTAGTCCTCAATTGTATTAGTATTTAGGTTGTGTGTTTCTGTTATTCCCCTGTTGGGCTTTATTCCTGTTCGTCGTCCTTTATGTTGGAGTACGCTTCTGGTTATGTTGGTCCTGTTTCAGCCCCTATTGGCAGTTTTGGTTTCCGAGTCCTACTAATAAATAACGTAGTGATATTATTGCATTCCTTCGCGCCTGTCTCTCCTTCCACTATCCGGGACGTCGTGACAATTTATAGTCCTTATCTTTGGTTATATAATCCACCAATGATGATCACTGCAACCCCTTAAATAGTGTTGTTATTTTAATAGACTTTAACAAAATCCTCTGCTCCTACTGTGTTTTGTATATTTAGTTGTTTCATTTTATTAATACATTGGTTCTATTAACTTGTTTTTTTTTACTTTCGATTTATAATAAATCATTTTGAGTTTCGATCTCTGATCATTTAGGTGGGCTTGCCAGCGTAGTGGGAATCCCCGGATTGGTACTAACTGATATTAAGTAAAATATTAAACTATTTGGGTGAAAGTCCTAAGGTGGCGTTGTTGATGTGGTAAATTTTGGCTAAGCCCTTTACTGGCCTGGTAACAAATATTGGCGTTGTTGGCAGGATCCACATTTAGAGACGTGTGTCGTAGTTTAGCTGTTTTTTACTCTGTAATGTTTTTTTTTTTAAATGTATACCTGTTCCACCATATAGGGGTAGTTGAGTAGTGTTAAGGCAAAACAGCAGGTGGCACCACGAGGGACCATAAGACAGTTCCCTACTGAGTTTTTCTGGGCACTGTCCAATTGGTGTTGAGTGGTCATGGCTCAAGAAATGCAAGAATCGAGAAAGCGTTTACAGCAGCTCCAGGCGGAAAACGACAGTCTGTTGCAGAAACGGGCAGAGGCCCAACAGAGCCCTAGTGCTTCAAACACCCACACTATGTATAACCCCCTATCTGAGCGTATATTTTATCTCCCGAGAGAGAGAAAATGTCCTCTGTTTAGAGGTGCCCATGGTATTAGGGTAGATGAGTGGGTGGAAGAAGTACGGACTAGTATGAGAGCTAGACACCTAGGACCTGCTGACCAGGCCTATTTTATATTTGATCACTTAGAGGGAGCAGCTAAGGTTGAGATCAGGTATAGGCCCGGGTGTGAACGAGAGGACCCTGAGCGTATTCTGACTATACTGCAGGATTTATATGGCTGTTCTAAATCTCATGTGTCTCTACAGGAATATTTATTTTCCAGAAAACAGCTAGAAGGCAAATCCTTGCAAGAATATTCACATGCTTTATATTGTCTTATGGATAAGGTTGTCGCTGGTGCCCCTAGTAGAATGTCGAACTCTGCTGTACTACTACGTGACCAGTTTGTGGAAAATGTTAATGACTCTGCTCTTCGCAGGGAACTGAAACGGCTGGTTCTTGATCAGGCTGAGCTTTCTCTACTTGATGTACGTGCTGAGGCCATTAGATGGGAATGGGAGGGTAAGCCAAACAGCGGAGGTCAGATGCATTCAGTGCACTCTTTTAGTGCTACGCTAAACTCTAGAGTTCAGGGTCAAGTTGCTCCTTCTACAACATTACAATTAGCTGAATTGGCGGCCATGTTGAAAAAACAGCAGAAACAGATTGATCAGCCGAGTCAGAACCTTTTAAAAATGTAGCCTCCTCCACGCCCCCATAGTTTTAATCGCCCCAGTGCTGTAATTTGCCGACGTTGACGTTTGGAGGGGGGTTCAGTGGCTCAGCAGGTGAAAACCAGGTGGATGAGACAGTGGCAGACCGGTTGATTGCTCCGTGCCCTCAGGTGACTATTAAGCTGGCTGGCATAGACGTAAAGTGTTTGCTTGACACAGGATCTATGGTATCTACCATGGTGTAAAGCTGCTTTAGAGAAAATTTCCCGGACCACCATCCTGCCATTGGTTGGGGTTAAAAGCTGCAAATGGGTTAGATATCCCATGTGGAGTTAGATGTTAAAGTGTTCGGCAGAAGTATGCAAAAGTGGGGTGTATTGGTAGTGAAACACCCCCCTAAGCAATCAACATCCCCTCAGGCCCCTGGTATTTTAGGCATGAACATAATTTGTGGTTCCTATTGTGGCTTCTCCTCAAGGCTTCTCCTTATCTCTTACTCATAACAAAGAACAAGACAGCAGCAGTTTCTTCCAGTCCAAAATAGACTTTATTGACACATCAAAAAAGCTGAGTTATCCTGCAGAGCAACTGAAGACATCAAGGTTGTGCATCCCTTTTTTATACCAACACTTATCACCTGGCCCTGCCTATATAATAATGCCCTTATCAGAAACTCCCATGATTCCAGAACCTTCTAAAAACAATGAGGTTTATTCCAGCAGCTCTACTGAGGCCTTGAGGCCTTTTGGCAAACAGGGTATTTCAATGCACTTCATTGTGACTTGATACTATTACATTATCAGATGTTCTTATAGTAAATTAATAATTATATTATACCATACTGATTTTCTGTGTGTGTGATCAAACATATTGAGACATACACATGGAATCTTATGAAAATCATTCATTCTTATAAAATACCACCACACTATAAAGAGCTTTTTGACCAATATGGCCACGATTTGTTTGACCTTTCAGCAATTTGAGACACCCCCACAACTTGTCAGCGAGCCCTCCAGTTGTGCCACCAGACAGAGATCCAGACCCCTAGCTCCCAAACAGGCCTCGCTAGAGTTCGCAGTAAGAGAGCAGTTTACATTCCAGGGGGCACTATGAAAGTGATCGCAGCCACCTGTTCCGCCCGGTTTGAGTCCTCTCGTTTTGTCCTGTTGGAGCCATTGACCACCAACAGTCACTTACCAGAACAGCTGTTGGTTTCCACTGCTCTGGTTCATGTTGTTTGGGGCACATAATATATACCAATTGTTAATGTAGGTACATCAGTATTCACTCTTTACTCTCATTGCCCACAAGGTCTGTTGACAGAGGCAGACGTTGTGAGCTTATCGACGATGTCAGTGAGGTTAGGGGTGAACAAGTCACGGCCACAGTGAATTCTCAAGCTGGGGGACTAGCCCGGTGCAGGAGCATATCAGGAACCTTGACTTGGGGGTTCTTCCCGAGGCTGAGCAGGATCACGTTAAAACACAGTTGTTGAAACACGAGACAGTGTTCTCTTCTTTTGAGGGTGATCTGGGCTGTACCAATCGCTGCTGGATGACGCGCCTGTAAGGCAGAGGTAGCGGCGTATTCCCCCTTCTGACTATGAGGCAGTGAAGGCTCATATACACCAGCTGCTGGAGACCCAGGTTATCCGAGAGAATAGTAGCCCTTACGCCTCTCCCATTGTCCTGGTTAGAAAGAAGGATGGCAGTATTCGGCTGTGTGTCGACTACCGCAGGTAAACCGCAAGACCCGGAGAGATGCTTTCCCTCTTCCCTGAATAGATGAGTCCATGGATGCACTGTTGGGAGCTAAATGGATCTCCACCATGGATTTGGCCAGCGGTTATAATCAGCTACTATATGATAATTTTCTTTACTATAGAACTGATGATTAGTAAAAATGTGTAGAAATAGGCATCTTGTGTAGAATACGGTTATGAGGAAATGCAATAAATGTAGTAAGAGATTTTGGTATATGTTATACAGAATAACTGTTCAAAGGATTAGCATTAATCAGAACTAAACCACTAAGTGATATTAAATGCCTACAAGAATATGCTATGTTCTATAATAGGATACCCTGCGTGTTTGGTGTCTATTAGAAGCTATAGATCATGTGGAAATTATAAAGCAAGACCAGTTATTCTGAGATTGTGGGAAAATGATTTATGTAATTATGAAGGCTTGTTCTCTGGGAAATGTATTGTAAAATGCTTTTAGGGAAAGAGGTGACTTAATTAAATAAGATTATGTAGGAATGCAGGCAACTAGGTGACAATTGAATGGTGAATACAAGGTTTTTTGAAGCAAAGGTTGTGGCCAAATGGCAAACAATTGGCTGTGTTTGTTTATTGTTTTCCTGTTTCAGCTATAGGTTATACTGTATCTAGCATTTTGGGGCTTCAAAGAACGAATTTACATGAGACCCAGACTCACTGTCGCCTCTAACCTGTTGAATGTATGTTGTATCCAATGGCTAACTATTGGTTAGTTTTGAATAATGCCATCTATTAGGCCAGTAGTTTATCAGTATTATTTTCCTGCCTTGATGTCATTCCTTGTATAACTGAAGTGAGAAATGTTGATTGCGCGTTCTTTCTGCAGAAACAACCGGCCTTATTGTTGATTTCAAACATTAAAGTCTTTGCTCTATTTTACACATTCTCCGGACTCTGGCTAAATGTATTAGTTCATGAACACATCGATTAATTCACGACAGTACCCATAGCAGAAAAAGACAAGGAAAAGAGGCCTACTGTCCACCTTTCGTGTTATTTGAGTTTAACCAAATGCCATTGGATTGTGTAATGCACCAGGTACATTACAGCACTGTCAGAATTCCGCCATCCTGAGCTGTCTTCCCTTTCCTTCTTTTCCTTCCCTACCAGTGTTGGGTAAAGTTACTTTTCTAGTTACTTTTTAGTTAGTTGTTGAGTTCAAAAGATTTGGGAAGTCCCTAATTAAGACAAAATGATCAGGTAAATGGAGTTCATATATTATCAGTGATATATATCAGATATGAGTATATATCCTTCTATAAAACAAATAGAAAGAGTAAAGAAAATATAATTCATGGTCACCAGCAGGGACGGACTGGCCATCGGGAGGATCGGGAGTCAGAGAGGGTTCCTCTATATTCAGATGAGGAGAAACCCAGAGTGAATGACGAACGCGGGGAGCAACAGATAGCGCGCGCCACCCCCCCCACCAGGGCCGGAGTGGGAAACATTTTCAGCCCGGGAGTTTCATGGTGTACCAGGCCATTTTGTGAAGGAGTAAATAGTAACTGCAAATAATCTAATCGCTTTACTTGTGTTATTTCCTACTGTACATATTTTATTTATTTATTTATTTACAGAGACAACTTAAATGTATATACTAACACTATTCAACAAAATATCCTCAGTAATTAGACGACTACAGTAAATACAGAGTCTTGACCAAATAAGGTAAATGTTAAGTTTGAAGAATGAGGTTAGATACTGCCCATTTCTTTTTTATGTTGTTTTTTCGCAATCGCTAGGACCCATTTCCCAGGTTTCTTTTTCAAAACTCTACACACAGTTCCACTAACCAGCTTTCAGTGTTGCACAGCAGTTAATTTCACATAAAAAATGCACAAAAACTACCAAAATTATTCATACATCTCAAATCAACCAACAAGCACACTGTCAATCATAAAACAATAACCTAGCAAAACTAAGAACAGATTATTTCTTCACAAAACAAGAATGTCCCCTGTCCACTGTTTAGAATTCAATTGCAGAAGACAGGGTTACCATTCACATCATATCTTATGTCATCTTGGGCAATACACCTCACTTATGAGGTCAATACACCTCATTTATATTCTGATGAAGTATAGTAGCCCTAATCTCATTTGAGACTACAGCTCTTGATTGTCCTCTCAGTCTACTTCCACCACCCATACACACTCCTCTTCCTCCATCAGCCACTCTTCTTCCTCTGTCAGACACTTCTCTATCTCTGATTGGGTCCAGGTCGACATTAGAGTACAAACTTATTACTAAAGTAAGATGTCTCTTTTTGTATAGATGGTAATGACATTGAAAAACTAACACCTGAAATGTTAATACAGGACTTTTACCAAAGTACAGATTTCTGAAGTGATTTTACTTTTATTCCAGTAGGCTATATGTCATACCCAAGGCCTACTTTATCCACTAATCAATAGCTTCTGCCTGGCTCAGCTCTGTCAGAAATGTCAAATATGCATGAATGAAAAACATGTTTTTTAATATAATAATATGCACTAACTCCTATCTTGGTGTTCCAGTATTGCAGCCTGCCTCAACATAACTGTTTAGTATCCCTGTTCGTCTCATTATTCTCTAAAGCAAAGTTTACAATGATAATTATATGGTTATGAATGATGACTTACCGTGTGTTGTCTTTCACTGCACATCGTTCGTTCTTATTAAATAAGATAAATGAGCTACTTTGACAGTTAGGCTATACATTTGAGCTACACAGTTAGCTAGTTACATGTAATACAGTAACTTTGCAGTAGACTACATAACTAGAGCTCTTGCATGCTGTCTAACTACTGACTGACTAGAGCTAGATAGACACCTGACTGAAATATCAGCAACTTTACCGTTTTGAAAACTCATTTTCCAACAGTCTGCTTTGTTTTGGAAGAATTTTTCTATTTCTAAAATAGGTGCAGGAGTTAGCTAATATACTGTAGTAGCTAATAGACATTATTAAGTTATTTTGTCTGGCAGCGCGTCTGCTTCGTCTCTCTGCCGCCACGCGCACTCAGGAGAACAGACTACCGCTAAATTAATCACGCGCAGAGAGTAAACATTTGTGATTCCACTCTTTGGCGAAGAGGTTGGTGCGATTATAATTTATATAAACATTATTAACATAATTATCGTTTTCCCACTAAATATTTAATAAACTAAGTGACATTCCTGGTCTGGTGACCAATTCTATTTTAAAGGCTCGTTTGATGTGGACTGTGGGAGGGTAGCAGCTCTTGTGTTTGTGTGTGACGTGAATGAGACGTGCGCTCGAAGAGTGGGCGTAACTACCTCACATCTGCAGGCAGGTGGCCCAGTCCGAATTGCAACAAGTATAGCGATTTTAAAATAGTTTTTCACGAACCACCTTACCGGCCCAACAACTAGAGGCCCACCGGGAATTCTCCCGGTTCTCCCGATTACCCACCCCGGCACTGCCCCCCACACCGCCGGCCGCTCCATCCAAAGTCCCGGGCTGAATTTTTGTCCCAGTCCATCCCTGGTCACCAGTAAGATATGAACTCCATTTACCTGATCATTTTGTCTTAATTAGAGACTTCCCAAAACTTGTGAACTCAATAAGTATGTAACTAAAAAGTAGCTAGAAATATAACTTTACCAAACACTGTTCCCTACCTTCTGGCTCCCTTGTGTGTGTGTCTGGTTTGTCTCTATGTGTGTTTGTCAGTTCCTGTCCATAGTTCCCATCATCCCTACACACACGTAGGCACCCATTCCTGATCACCAGTTCCCAGCCCAAATGAATATTGTCTTTTGATTTATAATAGATAATATTTAATTGCTAAATCAACCTTGTCTCTGAACACTTAGGTGTGTAGTGGGAATCCCCAGATTGGTAATAACTGATATTAAGTAAAATATTAAACTCTTTGGGTGAAAGCCCTTTACTGGCCTGGTTACATTTACTCAACGGTTGGTTCCTTTCATGTATCAGTAAACTCCTTCCACAATTGAAGTACATGTATGTCTCATTATGTGTTCATGTATCAGTAAACTCCTTCCACAATTGAAGTACATGTATGTCTCATTATGTGTTCATGTATCAGTAAACTCCTTCCACAATTGAAGTACATGTATGTCTCATTATGTGTTCATGTATCAGTAAACTCCTTCCACAATTG
>JACXGM010033562.1:0-12241 GCA_016801145.1 Umbra pygmaea
ATCTGTACTGGTCTCTACGGTCTCTACTGGTCTTCACTGATATCTACTGATCTGTACTGGTCTCTACTGGTCTTTACTGATCTATACTGGTCTCTACGGTCTCTATTGGTCTTTACAGATATCTACTGATCTGTACTGGTCTCTAGTGGTCTTCACTGATATCTACTGATCTGTACTGGTCTCTATGGTCTCTACTGGTCTTCACTGATATCTACTGATCTGTACTGGTCTCTACTGGTCTTTACTGATATCTACTGATCTTTACTGGTCTCTATGGTCTCTACTGGTCTTCACTGATATCTACTGATGTGTACTGGTCTCTATGGTCTCTACTGGTCTTTACTGATATCTACTGATCTGTACTGGTCTCTACTGGTCTTCAGTGATATCTACTGATCTGTACTGGTCTCTACTGGTCTTTACTGATATTTACTGATCTGTAATGGTCTCTTCTGGTCTTTACTGATATCTACTGATCTGTACTGGTCTCTACTGGTCTTTACTGATATCTACTGATCCGTACTGGTCTTTACTGATATCTACTGATCTGTAATGGTCTGTACTGGTCTTTACTGATATGTACTGATCTGTACTGGTCTCTACTGGTCTTTACTGATATCTACTGATCCCTACTGGTCTCTACGGTCTCTACTGGTCTTCACTGATATCTACTGACCTGTACTGGTGTCTATGGTCTCTACTGGTATTCACTGATATGTACTGATCTGTACTGGTCTCTATAGCATCTACTGGTCTTTATTGTTATCTAATGATCTATGCTGTAATAAGCTAATCATACTACTAGTGGCGGCAAGAACACTTCACACAATTTCCCCAGAAATTGTACCTATTCTAGTTATTATTATTATACTATTATTCATTTTTGGGTAACTGAAGGTTTCCATACACATTAGTGCATGTG
Organism: Umbra pygmaea; assembly: GCA_016801145.1. Classification (NCBI taxonomy): domain Eukaryota; kingdom Metazoa; phylum Chordata; class Actinopteri; order Esociformes; family Umbridae; genus Umbra; species Umbra pygmaea. The sequence goes on from JACXGM010033562.1 coordinate 923, forward strand.
AAACTCAGATGATCTAACAAATAATGTTCTGGACTGTGTGTTGGACATTTTATCCCAGTAAATGGAAGTTGTGTTACTAGTGCCATCTAGTGGCTATTTAGGTTCAGCAGCGCTTTGTCTCTAGTACAGGAAGTTGTTTTTCTCAGGAAGCAAGGAAGTGAGTTTCTCATGGAAAATCTTAAGCTACAGGAAGATTTGACTAAGCTCTTCTCAATCCTCTCCATCCTACTTTACATGTTTGTTACATGGAATGTCTGTAAGTAGACTTGTTTATTGTTGTTACTACATTTTGCTAGCTACATTTTTATCAAGGTACCTTTAGAAATTATTATTTTGTTGTTGCTAACCAACTGAATCTGATTGTTCACACATTGCAATTGATATACATCGCTATCACCGTCATTCTATTTAGCATGTTTTCAACTACATTTAGTTAAATGTGAATATTTAATTACAATTCGTAGTTATACTTACTGTGTATGTGTGACTGTTTGAGGTTGTGGACAGGTGTATTTTATGCTGATAACAAGTTCTAACAGGTGCCAGTAATACAGGTAACAAGTGGAGGACAGAGGAGCCTCTGAAAGAAGAAGTTACAGGTGTGAGAGCCAGAAATCTTGCTGTTTTGTAGGTGACCAAATACTTATTTTCCACCTTATTTACCAATAAATGTATAAAAAATCCTACAATGTGATTTTCTGGAAAAAGTTCTAATTTTGTCTCTCACAGTTGAAGTGTACCTATGATGAAAATTACAGGCCTCTCATCTTTTTAAGTGGGAGAACTTGCACAATTGGTGGCTGACTAAATACTATTTTGCCCCACTGTATATATATATATATATATAGTTAGTAGGTAGTCACTGTGGTGACGCTCATTGATACTTGTTGTGTGTGACTATTGTTTCGGTAGCTAGCATGTAGACTAAATATGTGTTCTGACCAAGAAAAGCTAAAATGATGGGATGTAGACAGAAAAGGCAATTTCCAATTTTTCATGTACATTTAACTACATTATGTCTCATATTCTATTAAAGTAGGAATATAAACCAAACCCATGTAAAAGTTTTACTGTTTTTTTTATCAAAAACGGCAGCTTTCCTGTTTAGTTTTTGGCATGAAAAAGTTATTTGTTAGTATTTAGGTTGGTAACACTTTATTTTGAGAGTCCATCTCTAGATGCTCTACATATTATCTGCATACTGTCAACAACATTTTAACAAACTATCTACTAACCCTAACCCTAATCCTAACCTTAACCATTACCCTAAAACATATTCTAAACTTACCCCTACCCTTAAAACACACAATTAGTTGCTTATCAACAGATGGTTTGTTGATAGTTTGTTGATAGTCATATCATCAACAAACTATCTGTAGAGCACATAAAGATGGAATGTCAGACTCTCCAAATAAAGTGTACCCTTCAGGTTTGATAGTGTTTGATAAAAGTTTAACCAATAGTTCTACTTTTTCTGCTGTCAGTTTTATTTATCAGAACAGTGTAAAACCATCAGAATTGAGAAAGCTATAATGCAATTAAATACTGTGATATCTATAAAAATCAGAAAAATACAATGATGTCATATTTTCGCAATATCACCCAGCCCTATTGAGGAGTTGGTCAAACCCCAGGTTGGTGTCCGGACAGGCCAGACAAACATCCTCCCACAGGTGGCACTGGAAATGGTCAATAAATACCCACGTGTTCCATCCAGATCCGGCCACCAGGGTGCAGAATTCGAGACTGTATTCCTGCGCTGTCCTCATGCCCTGACACAGGTGTACCAGGCGTTCCCCCGACTCTCTCCCTTCTGGCAAGAGGTCAAACACGGTGCTAAAGAGGCGGGTGAATGCTTGGTAGTGATCCAGGATTGGTCTGTCCAGGGTTCAACATTAACGATGGCACGATGGCCCGGAGCCAGTAAGAACTAGCGTTGAGCCAGTAAACAAAGGTAGTCACTTGCCCGTTAGGGCCAGTGCTCAATTTTGCCATTTAAATTAATAGTCTCGTATTAAAATGTTTGTCCGTAATATTTGTCCCTCCCCTGCTTTATTTTCGCTTATCTCAAGTTAAAATCTGTCATATACGGTTCCTACGGAAGCCGAGAACGGCCATGGAATTTTTATTTTATGACTTATTAATTTGTTATATCGATATAACAAAAAATCGTTTTATAGAGATAACGAATTAATTAATAATGTGCTCGTCTTGAATTCAAACTAATGCGCTGCAACGAACGGCTTCCGTAGCGCCACTGGCTGTAGCTGTAGCCTACCGGACTTTGGTAAAGTTACACAGAAATTGGCAGATTGGTGGTTTGCGATTCAATAGATCTTAAGCGAAAGGTTTTCATTACACAATAAGCAGCTCTATCTAACATTAGTAAGGTAGACAACAAGCTACAACACGGTTATCATCCGAAAGAACCATTGAAATATGTGGATAAATTAAGTGCAGCCATGTGAGTGTTCTGCCTTCAGCCGAACGTCTAGGCACCGTCTATAAAGTGCAAAATCGAAAGTCGATACAAATATACATTTCAATAGCTTCACTATTATTGAGTCTATTGCTTTCAAAATCACTCCACACATCTAGGGCCTCCCTATCAACTTACTACAACTGCAAAGCAAACTTATTTCAACTGATTGGGTTTGTATTAAACATTTGTATTATAGACATAAGAGTTTCATCCAAACAAGTACCAGTTCACACAGAGGTTTCACTAAAGTGTTTGATACTTACTTGAAGATTTGTGTTGCTGATACAGACTTGCAGATGTAAGATGCGAAACATTTTTCGACTGACAACAAAAACAAAGAGTTTCTATGTTTATTTAAGTATAATATAAAGGTTAGGTTATAATACTTTACAATAGTTCACTATGTAGTGTGTAAACCACTAGGTTTAAAAAACCCAACACAGCTATGTTTTTATAAAAGGCTTTAGAAATTATGTTTTACTTAAGATAAATATGACATGTGTATAACATATACTGAAATACTTTGTAAATGATTTGTGTCTTTTTCAAGGGTCTAGAAGCCCATACTCTATATTAAAACCACCTCTTTCTGACACCTTGTCCCTGGTTAGGTTAGTGTTAAAAGTGTCTCAGATCTCAGTAAAGGGCCATCATGGTTTAAAGCAAGATAGTGCAAGATAGACATCCATGTTTTTACAACATAAAGTTGGAAAATGTCAAGGTACAAAGCTGTTTAGCATACAGCGTCTCTATAGGTTTCCAACAATAGATAGTGACAGCAATGGATAAACTAAAGCAATGGTGCAGGGTTCTTGACCAACTACAACATCTGGTACCTTTGTCTCTGTTTAGGGTGTAGTGTGACAAGTCTTACTACTTCATATCATGAATCAAACAGGTTTGAATAACGAGTTACAGAATCCAAACTTGTAGTTCTTGATTCTTTTAAATTATTTGAAGTCTTGTGACCAACACGGATGTGTCTATGCCAACCTTAGATACCTAGGTCTGTTTTTGATATAGTGCTGTTGAACGTTCTAATCCTAAACAATTTAAGAGTTCCTAACCATCTAATGCTCTAGTTGGGCAGTCAATCTGACTGGCTAATAGAATCAGTTAGAGATTCAAGTTTGTACCTCGTAAAACAAAAATGTGTTTATTTAAACTTTATAACTTTCAGTCCAAGACCAATTATATCAATTTCAGGTTGAAACAATCTATGTTCAAAAGATCAAATGATGAACAAAAGTGAAGCCCCTGAACTAGATCCTATAGGATTGGCTGTAAAGTAAAACAGGGCGGGCCGATGAGGTGGTAGGCATTTGTGTTTAGCATACATTTTTTAAACAAACGTTCTTTCAAAGCCCTTCAAGTCTTGGGTTCGACAGGATATGTTTAATCAATGATAATGGATATGAAGAGTAAAAAGGTATGGACCAAAATTCCTGGTTTCATGTCACAGGATGTGAAAATTCAAATTTTTTGAGATCCAGGATGTTTCAAAAAGAGTATCAAAATAGGAGAAAATACTTTTTCATACATTTTCAGCCCGCTGAACTCAACCGTAGAAATCCTCACAGATGATCAAAAAACGGTTAAAGAGGATATAAATGAGTGGAACATTTTTAGGCCACAGCTCGATATACAAGAATGAATGTGTCTTTGCCAAGCTCTTTTCAAGGTCAAAACTGAGATTGTGAAAGGAAGACCTGGTTTTGCGGTGGAGAAGCAGGTTAATGGAGAAATTCTAAAAGCCATACATGTTGAAGCCTTCAAGTTTCACAGGGATTCACGTTACACTATTTTTGGTTGCGTTAAATTAAATCCTGAAAATGCTACAAAGACTCTAAATACAATGAGATATACTGATTCGGGTTTGAAAGTCAATTATTTCATACCAATATTTTCCTTTCCAGTGTTTGAATGGTTTAGTGTAGTTTGCATTATATATGAAATACACAATCTAATCAAACATCGTAAGCAGCTACACAGATGGTATCTGTTAAATAAGAGAGTCATGGATGTTTGTCCAAAAAATAACTAGATTTTTCAATTTGAAAGGTCATCTTAAAGTTGTTAACTACAATCAATGTTTAGTTGTTCACTACAACCAAGAAAGCACTGTTGATATCCATAAAATTGTTTCACATTTGTGCAATTGTTAAACAGATGTAAGCTTAAGACTCACCTTTAGTTGTATTGATAAAATGTTTTTGTATTCATTGTTTCTAATCCTAACGCTATTATGTTTCAGATGTGTAACCATAAAAAACTTGGTTGAATTATACTTTGAGTTCTACAATTCTATTCTACTAATGTCTTTTGTTCAACGTGTGTGATTAAAAAGATTTCACAAATCATTAATAGTTTGACTTTTTTTAATGATTTCACAAATGTGTATACATTTACAATTTTTAAAAACATTTACAAATATTGCTCTTGTAACAGTCTGTACAAGGTAGATGGAGTTTGCATCATGTGAAGGGGGACCTGTTCTCCAGTCCCATTGACCAGGCCTTGGACCACTGTGTCAGTGAGGATTGCCACATGGGGGCTAGCATTGCAGTTGTGTTCAATGGTTTAGATGCTAAACATCAAAATCCGCAGTCGCATTTTATCGTATTATCATCATCAGGGAATAGTTCCAACCTAACAGAGTCATACTGTTTCAGGCCTTCCATCACATTGAACATTACGTCAATTCTGCTTGCTATGGTTGGTGCTGGACCAAAACAATATGCCTTACACCACATATTCCATGCATTAGGTGTAAACTCCACATCTTCTGTTACACCTTGTACAAACGTTTCACCTGCTTCCAATGTATAAAATAGTACAGACGGTTTTAAAGGGTTAAAAATGTATCCATTTGTACATCCATCATCCAGCTTCCACTCATGTGTCAACATGTCATTGTGTAGTTGATGAATCCATGTTAAGCTCTGCATTGATTTCTTCTGAGATGACACAACTGTCACGTCGTCCCAAAGACGTTTCCTGGCAGATTTCAGCATTGTTTCAGTCACAAAGTTGTTTGTTGCAGGGTACACAAATTCAAACAAGTCTGAATGTTGGCTACAGAGATCTGAGCTGTTTAAAAACACTAAACCCATTCGTTGTCCAACCCCCAAACACCCATGTTTTAAAATCTAATGCTAATTCGTTGTCGAACCCACAAACGCCCATTTTTTTACAACCTAAAGCCCCTTCGTTTTTAAATTTATTTTGGATTTTTTCTGGTTAGGCTGTGAAAGGTGAGGGGCCTGAGAAAGAATAGTTCACCAACACTCCAATGAAGAAGCGAGGAAGAGGAAGAGAGACGCTGCCCGGAAGAAACCCGGGGCCCCCGTCTGGAGCCAGGCCTGGATGGAGCCAGGCCTGGATCACCCCCGGCTGAGCGCCGCCATGTTGGAGTTTCCCCGGTGGACGAGAGGGTCGCCTCCCTGCGCCTGCGGGTTGCTGGGGGGAAAACTTTGACTGTTGTTTGTGCATATGCACCAAACAGGAGTTCAGAGTATTCGGCCTTCTTGGAGACCCTGAACGGAGTCCTGTATGGGGCTCCAGTTGGGGATTCCATAGTTCTGCTGGGGGACTTCAACGCGCACGTGGGCAATGATGGAGACACATGGAGAGAAGTGATTGGGAAGAACGGCCTCCCTGATCTAAACCCGAGTGGTTGTTCGTTGTTGGACTTCTGTGCTAGTCATGGATTGTCTATAACGAACACCATGTTTGAACATAGGGATGCTCATAAGTGTACTTGGTACGAGAGCACCCTAGGCCGAAGGTCAATGATCGATTTTATAATCGTTTCATCTGATCTGAGGCCGTACGTTTTGGACACTCGGGTGAAGAGAGGGGCGGAGCTGTCAACCAATCACCATCTGGTGGTGAGTTGGGTCAGGGGGTGGGGGAAGACTCTGGACAGACCTGGTAAACCCAAACGGGTAGTGCGGGTGAATTGGGAATGTCTGGAGGAGGCCCCTGTCCGACAGACTTTCAACTCACGCCTCCGGCTGAGCTTTTCGTGCATCCCTGTGGAGGTTGGGGGCATTGAACCTGAGTGGACAATGTTCAAAACCTCCATTGCTGAAGCTGCGGTGGGGAGCTGTGGTCTTAGGGTCTTGGGTGCCTCAAGGGGCGGTAACCCACGGACACCGTGGTGGACACCGGTGGTCAGGGAAGCCGTCTGACTGAAGAAGGAGTCATTCCAGGATATGTTATCCCGGGGGACTCCAGAAGCAGTTGCAGGGTACCAAAAGGCCCGAAGGGCTGCAGCCTCTGCCGTGAAAGAGGCAAAGCAGCGGGTGTGGGACTAGTTCGGAGAAGACATGGAGAAGGACTTTCGGTCGGCACCAAAGTGCTTCTGGAAAACCGTCCGCCACCTCAGAAGGGGAACCACCCAAGAGGTATACAGTAAGGGTGGGACTCTGTTGACCTCAACTGAGGAGGTAACAGGGCGGTGAAAGGAGCACTTTGAGGAACTCCTGAATCCTACTTCTATGCCCTCTATATTAGAGGCAGAGCTAGAGGATGATGGGGGATTGTCATCAATTTCCCTGGTGGAAGTCACTGAGGTAGTCAAACAACTCCACAGTGGCAAAGCCCCAGGGATTGATGAGATCCGTCCAGAAATTGCGTCGAAAGGAGCCAGTTGAGGTGGTTTAGGCATCTGGTAAGGATGCCCCCTGGGCGCCTCCCTAGGGAGGTGTTCCAGGCACGTCGAGCTGGGAGGAGGCCTCGGGGAAGACCCAGGACTAGGTGGCGAGATTATATCTCCAAACTGGCCTGGGAACGCCTCAGGATCCCCCAGTCGGAGCTGGTTAATGTTGCTCGGGAAAGGGACGTTTGGGGTCCCCTGCTGGAGCTGCTGCCCCCGCGACCCGATCCCGGATAAGCGGATGAAGATGGATGGATGGATGGATAGGCTGTGAAAGGCTGTACACGGTGATGATTATATTTGTGTTATGGAATACTTGCTCAAGTATTTTCTCCACATTGCTCCAACTCAGTCGATCAAGAACGCAGCCAATGCTGTAAATTAGACAAATCAGATATCAAATAGAAATTCCTGATGAGACAATTATGCCTTGAGGACATGAAGTATCATTGTTTCCAGAATGGAGTAACCGCAATATCCATGCCCCGGTTTGTAAGATTCTACACATCCTTTGTCCAAGACATAATTGTCTCATCAGGAATTTCTACTTGATATCGGATTTGTCTCATTTACAGCATTGATTTGTCTCATTTACAGCATTGATTTGTCTCATTTACAGCATTGATTTGTCTCATTTACAGTATTGGAGCAATGTGGAGAAAATACTCCGCTCTGGAATGGCTGAATTAAAAGTTTACAATGATACTGTTGTGTGCGCGTAAGCGGTTAAGATGTGTAAAAAAACGGGTTGGATGGAAGATGATGCCCTTACACCCTAGTGAGCCATCAGATTCATAACAGACACAGAGTGACACCCATTCAGATCTTGTGTGAAGAGAAACTTAATTTTAATTTTGCTTAATTTTGTTTTAAGCTTGGACTATGACAGAAACACATGTTGTTCAGACTTTAATGCTATACCTTAACATATCTGTGTCATAAATGACTATGCTTTTTAGAGTTTTTGACAATGCATACAATCAGCTAGATGCAAATCTGCACTCACTTTAAGAGATATGGTCTACACTTTGTGGTGAGATATGTCACTGTACTATATACCTTTGTTGTATACAATGGCAAAGTCTCTGGGAGTAAGAATTCTAAAAAACATTGCTTTCCCTAGATTAATGGTTGTCTTATAAAACTATTTAGAACCTGTCAGATTCCGATCTGACAAGTTAAAATTATAACATTTTTCCAAATGATGTCTTAAAAAATATTTTTACAATTTACAATACTAGTTTGGATTTACACTGATTTTTTTAGATCTCAGAATCAAGAACAGAGGGTATAAGCTGGAAATTTATTTAAATAAATCGGTATACACTTGTCATAAGTAAGCTGTTGCTTGGCTATTTTTCTATGTTTGTTTTGTAAAAGGACTTACTGCCATTTCTAGATCCTTTGTCCACAAATTAAACTACCCAAACTGCCCATTTCACAAATTCAAAGGTAACATTGCAAAAATAATTTGTATTCCTAAAACAGATAAACATGTAAAACAAGAAAACCAGTATATTAATGATTTAAAACTTAAAAAATGTAAAGCTCACCTCGGAATTTTGAAATGTAAAGAATTAAACCCAAAAAACACACACAATGTAACAGGCTAATTGTATTTTAAATAATGATTCATTTGAATGCCCTGACAACAAAATTGTGCTGTGGTTTGCACATATAGACACATTTACACAAACTTATTCAGGTTGAACATATGTTATTTGCCTATACAACACAATGTTTTATGAACATTATGTTCTACCTAAATCTGAAATGCTGTCTGTTTAAGCAAATGGTTTTATGGCCCCATTGAACTAAAGGCCTGAACCCTCCTGTGCTTTTGACAACACCTCGTAAAACACTGAACTTTAGGTTGTAGGGAACTGTTTAGAAAAACATTGAATCAAGCTCTGTAAAAACTAAATTTGTTTTTAACCATTCTTTTTTCTAAATGGGGGCAACAGCATTATAAACCTGGATGAGGTAAGTTGAACAGGTTACTTGGTGTAAGTTGATAATGTCTTGACTTAGAACAAAATTGACAGGAAGCAAATATTTCTCACACCCATGCACAAACATATCCACACAGATTTTCACACACACACAAAGACATTTGCTTTTGCAAACATATAGCCACAGAAAAACAGAGATACACACAGTGGCGGCGGCAGAGTATTTTTTTTGGCATAACTATGGTGGGGCTAATCCACACAGTGGTTGGGCTCAAATCAACGTCTGAATTTCAATGTACATGCACAATAGAATAGAGCGTAACATCATTCCCAGTCGCTAGAAATACCACGTCGGACTGACTCCTTTTTTCACACGCAAATTACATCTAGAGCAACCGACGTAGAAATCACTACTACTGAGTTAAGGCAGTAGTCTATTTGCGCAATTTCAAATCGTTAATTTTGTCTGCAAACCTGTCCACTACACACCCAATAGGGATGGGCAGATCGATCCAAAAATATAGGCTATACATTTAGTTTTTTAAGATTGATTCTAGCGTAAATAGGATCAGATACCAATTTCATATTCTATGTTCTGTTAACCTTTTCCAAAGAATAGAACTGCCAGTGCGAATGTGCGATGTTCCGTTATAGTGAACACACACACAGTCGACGGGGAGAGAGCGCTCTCGCAAGATGCGATAGTTAACGGAGTTAACGCTCCAAAATCACTCCAATTATTTTCTAAGTCATATTACGATGGTAACAAACCCATCCATTGTATGACCATGTATGTCGATGCTGTCAAGGATACGAAAAACACTTGGAGACAAATGTAGGTGCGGATGATGTCTTTACTTGTTCCAAAACGTACAGGTCCAGATTACACAACACAAAGCATAAAGACAGAGAAATAAGTGACAAAGGGTAACACAGGCTCCAAAGCTTAAATACTCTCCTAACGAGGATGAGCTACAGCTGCGTCTAAACGCGGCTGTTCTATTAGCACCATAGAGAAGGCTAGACTTCCTAGAGAAGCCTTAGTAACTGAACAACCCGGACCATAAACAGAAAAGGCAGAACAAGGCAGTGTACTTTAATATTCTGGTGAGCGAGAGCGCCCGTACTGACGAGGCTCAGGGATGGACCTGACACCACCCCCTCCCTGAGGAGCGGCTCCAGCCGCCACGACCGACCGAGAGCGAGGACGCTTCCGAGGGCGCGGACCAGGGCGGTCAGGGTGCAGCAGGTGGTACTCCCGGTGGAGAGAGGGGTCCAAGACGTCCCGGGAAGGGACCCAGCACCTCTCCTCCGGACCGTAACCCTCCCAGTCGACTAAATACTGTAGGCAGCCACCTCGTCGCCTAGAGTCCAAGAGGGCTGTAACAGCATAGGCGGGCTCGCCGTTGATGGAGAGGGGAGGAGGAGGCGCACCCGTGGGCATTTCAGTGTCGAGGGGACCCCGAACCGCCGGCCTGAGGAGGGAGACATGAAACACTGGTGAGAGTCTGACATGGGCAGGCAATTGCAATTTGTATGATACCTCATTGACTCGACGGAGGATCGGGTAAGGCCCAATAAACCGGGGCTGCAACTTGCGGCAGGTGGCAGGGAACGACATGTCCCGGGTGGAAACCCACACCCTATCCCCTGGCTGGAAGACCGGTGCGTCGCGACGGCGGCGGTCGGCCTGGAGCTTGTGGCGACGAATCGCCCGTTGGAGACGGGTATGGGCGAGCTCCCACAGGGCCTCTGCACGTTTAAACCACTCGTCTACTGCTGGAATGCTGGCAGGGCTGGGATGCCACGGGGCTAAAGGAGGCTGGTAACCCAAAACGCACTGGAACGGGGTGAGCCCCGTGGAGGAGTGCGTGAGGGAGTTCTGGGCGTACTCGGCCCAAGGCAGGACGTCCGCCCACTTGCTGGGTTGATCTCGACAATACGACCGGAGGAAGCGCCCCACCTGCTGGTTGACCCTCTCCGTTTGGCCGTTCGTCTGAGGGTCACCCCGAGACGATCCATGAATGCCTTCCATACCCTGGAGACGAACTGAGGTCCTCTGTCCGAAACGATATTCTCCGGCAGGCCATAGGTTCTGAAAACGTGGGTAAAGAGGCATTCAGCGGTTTGGAAGGCTGTGGGCAAGCCCGGGAGAGGGAGTAGCTTACAAAATTTTGAAAAGCGATCCACAGCAACTAAAATCACAGTATTACCTTGTGAGGCAG
>JACXGM010033563.1:0-12240 GCA_016801145.1 Umbra pygmaea
GGCTAGGGGGGGTGTGGGGGGGTGTGGGAGCACAATGGACTTATGGATATGATGACTTCCTCTGTCTTGGATGTGTTCACTGAAGTTGTTAAAATGTGGTAAAAGGATGTAGGCTTAATGAAAGATCCATTAATTGAATGTAGAGGGAAGTTTACAATGTTACAATTTTTGCATTAGTTCCAGAAATGCATTTTTTAAAATCCTTCCAAGTATTAATTAATTGAAGGTCCCGTTGTTGTATTTTGCGCTTCATAATGCGCCACACATTTTCAATGCATGTGTAACCGGTAGATTACGTAGACTGTCACATTGCAACTTCATGTAACATTTCAAAACATCTAAACAACTGCATTGATTTCAATCAAAGTCGTGACAGCAATAGTGACAAGAATGTTAATAAAAATTCAGCAGAACACATTCAGAATACAGTGGTATGAATGTTTAACACGTTTATTTCGGATCAGAGCGAAAAATGATTTAACACATAAGGCTCCGGGATTTATCTTAGCCTGGCTGTTAGCCTGCTCTGGAGCAGGCTAGCTGCAAAGAATACATCTCCATGGTTACTTGGCTGGGTTTCCTTCTAGCAGCTTTTGTGCAACCAAGTAAAGACTAAATTTATCCAGGATAACTTGAATATTAATCCCTTATCTTGGTTTTGTGCAATACCCCCCAGGTCTATGGTTTAGACTGTTTATCTATGTGTATGTAAATGGTAAAATGGTTAATGGACTGCATTTATATAGTGCGTTTTTCTGACCAATGGCACAATGACCAATTCACACATTCATACACCGACGGCAGTGTCAGCCATGCAAGGCACCAGCCAGCTCGTCGGAAGCCTCTGTGGTTAGATGTTTTGCTCATGGACACCTCAACACTTGGTCACAAGGACCCGGGGATCGAACACCAACCTTCCGGTTGCTAGACAACCTACTTTACCCACTGAGCTCCTGCCGCCCCATGTGGTTAAAAGCATAACAGTACAGAGTGATTATGAACAGTTCATTACAGATCAATGTAGCAACAGGCAAACCTAAGGTAAACATGGAGATCTACAGAATATCTTGCCTACAGAATGAAAGAGTAATAGCTAGAATGAGCTACCAATTAACAACTAGCAAGCACAAATAAGCACTCTAACTGTATTGTGAGTAAAAAACACAGAAGCAAGTACTGTAGCTACTGTAAGGCAGAAACAACACAGACGTGCAGGCTAGAGGCTAGCTCTGAATCAAGTAGTTTAACTAGACAGAAAAAAACAACCAACTCTCCAAATTACACTCACATTCTCATGGACGCATCTTTGAGGGGAATCCCCCCCTTGGATGGGTGGCTGTGAAGGGGACATCGGCTATCCGTTAAAGACATGTCTAATGACAGCATTTATGATGTAGCAACAGTGGGTGAAATGCTGTTTAATCGAAAACACACAAACACGCAATGTAGCCCAATTGAACGAACATTCGGTGTTTGAAAAAGACAGGAGACAATTACAGTCCTCAAATAGTCACAGCATTCTTTGTGACTTGTGTTTTCCACGACATTTCCATGAATCATGGATGTGTTGATGACATAAATTATGAAATATTACAGGACTTAAGGAGACGTGATGTTGAAATGCATGTGCTCTTGCCACTTAACCCAAATGCCCCAGCAGTAGAACGGGAGAGGAGCTTATTTGACAGAAGAGTGAGGTAAGCAAAATAATCTTGGTGTAATGTTAGACTACAGTGCAAAAATATCACCATGCATTCAAAACCTTGTGATTCAGTGAGAGTGAGCCCAAAACATCAGAAAGTATGTCTTTGTGACATTTCTTTATTTACATTTTGTAAAAAATTAAAATCAATAGCAATCAGCCATTAAAATAGCAATTCACCATGGAACAAGTGTGCCTGCTCTTAAAGGGAATGTTAGATGACATTCTGATTGGTTTATTACACATTACGCCCAAACCATACCTATGACTAATGTAGTTACTTCAGACCTAACCATTTTAGATTTGCGTCGGGCACATGTGTAATTTTTTCCGCCGGCATAATAGCAACAGCGCCCAGGATCCGCCCACAATGTCACTTGCAATTCACGTTTGATACTTGCGTTTCAGATCGTTAAAATAGGGCACCTTGTGTTACAACAACAGAGTTAATTTCTTCAAAATCACTGTCCAGAGTCATGAGCATCTCCTCTCAATCCTCCCCTAATGTTATTCAAATCATCCAGTTCCTCTTCCTCTGATTCTGAATCAGATAGTGGCAGAACAGTTTTGTCATTGTGTAAAAAGTCATACAAAATCACCTTTTAACACTGATCTGTGTTTATAACACCCTGTAAATTAAAGCTAGTGATGTGGTTGACCGCAGAAGCAACTTCTCTGCAGTTTTCCATGCTGTTGTGTATCAAATACCTAGCTGGTCACCGCATAAGTGAATAAACAAAATAACACGAGAAAGCAACAAATCAGGAAGATTTACGGGTGGGATCTTCTATTTCTTTTTTATAACAAGCTATTTTTATTTAACTTATTTCACGTATCTACAGAATATAAACTTTTTTATCAAAAATGAAATTTTACATGTTGATGAATTCATTACTTGAAAATCAAACATTTTTCTCCAAAATGAATAGTGTTTTTTACGTTTCCTGAAAAGTGTGCATTCTCTCCATACGCCTAGATGTCTGTGTCGGGTCACATATGTCCTTTAAAGCTTAAGGTCTTGGGATTCTAATGAATATCTTGGTTTTAGGATTGCTACAAAATTCCAAACGTTATGAGTGATAATGTGAGCTATGCGTTTTGAAAACAAGCTGTAAATTATTTCAACTCATAGAAAATACACATTTGAATATAAACATGGTTTATAACTTCAATTTTAAGATAATATATACAGGTTTCATATGTCCTTAAAGCTTAAGATCTTGGAATTCTAATGAATGTCTCAGTTTTATGATAACTACAAAATTAAAAACGTTATGAGTGATAATGTGACATGTGCCATCATAACAAAGGAATTCAGCTAGCAGTCGAAATGATTTATTCTTCGTCAACAAAGAGTCCCAGTATTGACATATAGCATAGTTTTCCCAGGTAAAATCCATCTTGTTATATAAGAAAATGACAATTTAAAGACAGCAATGTTTACAAATATACCAGGAAGCACCAGAAATACTTTTGTTTATGAATTACTGCCCGCACTTATGATTGACAGATGCGGGTGAAACGTGTCTTATTTGATCAATACCTAATCAATTGCATAGTTTAGTTGTGATTTTTCACAATTTTCTACCTTTCCCAATTCCCTCTCTAATCCTGTCTTGTCGCCAGCTCCTCAACTCCTTGTTCAGATCTGTGGGATGACGAGGGGTTTGCACATGGTTCATCCAACCACATATTGCCCGAGCTGACAATATTTTTTGAACTGTTCACCCAACACAGAAGCCTTTAGTCGGATCAAGCATGGGAAGATCATCTTCACCGACTATACTTCAGCGATTTCATTTATAGGCGCCTGGTCTGAACACAAAGAGTCGCTGGAGAGTGGTTTGTAAAAGTTCTGCAACCACCGACTTCTCTGGGCTCAATCTCATTTAAGATGAACATTTAAACAGTGGAATAGTGTTTAGTGGTCTGACAAGTCAACATTTCAAATAGTTTTTGGACAAAACAGTTGTTTTGTTCTCCGGGCCCAAGAGAAAATGGACCATCCAAGCTGTTATCAGCGTCAGGTCCAAAAGCCAACATCTGTCATGGTATGGGGTTGTGTAAATGCCCATGGCATGGGTAACTTGCACATCTGTGAGGGTACCGTTAATGCAGAAAGATATGTTAACATTTTGGAGCAACATATGCACCCATCCAGACGTCATCTTTTCCAGGAACATCCCTGCATTTTCCAGCAGGACAACACCAAACCACATTCTGCCCAGGTTACAAGGGCATGGTTGCGTAAGCAGAGTGCATGTTCTAGCATGGCCTGACTGCAGTTCTGACCTGTCTCCGATTGAGAATGTGTGGCGCATTAAGAAGTGCAATATAAGGCAATGAAATTGCGCAGCTGGAGACAAAGTTGTCATGCCCATTGAAACTGAGGGGGCATGCATATATATTTTATAGGAGGAATTTTAATTTTCAAATTACTATATATTTATAGTATACATTTTCCAAAACTTTTTGGGAATTGGGGTTGTACATTACATTTTAATGTCACTATATGGTGTACCACACAAATGTAAATGCACACACTTGTGCCTTATTGTCATTAACAACATTGTGCTGCAACTTCATTAAAAGTAGGTTATCAAACCCATCTACCAGTCGTTTCTGTTGTAGTAGGTTATCATATCCATCTACCACTCCTTTCTGTTGTTGCTCACATCATCTCATCAAGTCTAAGTGTTGAATGGGGACTCTTTTGCGTTTTGTGAGAATTGTTCCCAAATAAGTCTGCTATTGAACATGACTGTGTGGGCACTATACTTGAAAATGCACTGCTCAAAGTCATTCTCCCTATTTTGCTGATCAGAACAAGATTTGAGGCAGAAATAGGAGCATCAATGGAGTCAATGTACTGTTAAAGGGATAGCTTTAATAGGCCGATAGATGGAAGATTTGCAAAATGTTATTATTCTCCCTTGTAAAAGTACTTTTAGTAATTTTAAATACAAAATACATTTGTTTATTTTGTTACATGGTATGGTTGCTGTATTTTAGTTGCTGGTTTCAGTTGGTCTCTCAGCCTGATTTAGCTGGTTTTAGCTGGTCTCCCAGCCTGACTTAGCTGGTCAAGCTGGTCTTCCAGCCTGGACAAGTTGGTGATCAGCTGGTTTTAGCTGGTCTCCCACCCTGGGTTAGCTGGTCAAGCTGGTCTTCCAGCCTGGAAAAGTTGGTGGTCAGCTGGTTTTAGCTGGTCTCCCACCCTGGCTTAGCTGGTCAAGCTGGTATCCCAGCCTGGATAATTTGGTGGTCAGCTGGTTTTACATTAGTTGATATTTTTAATGTTTGTAAAACTGTCAATGTTTAGATATCCTTATTTATAATAATCCATTTATACTCGCCTATTGGTCAATAAAATATCTAGAACATAATCAAACACCTTCAGCTGTATATTTAATAGATTACTTTACATAAACTTTATCTTTATATTAGCAATACCTACAGAGACAACTTTAGACTACTTCTAAAAAAAGGGAAAATATAGAACAAATATGTGACACTATAGCATACCTGCAAACATTCCCATTTTTCCCGGGTTTCTTCAGTGTTTTAGCCCTATCTCCCGGACCCCTCCCGGTTTGTTATTTCTCCCTGGAAACTCCTGTAATTCTTATGGCCCTAAGTCCTTTAAAAAACACCGGACCAATATGTTAGTCAAATGTTGTACCAGTTTCCAGATCTTGTATGAAACCATAGGCGGAAATCTCGCGGAGGACGAGGGGTACACATCTCCACCAATCCTGAGAAAAATAGGATTTGTCCCCCCAATATATTCTGTATTCCTAACTATGTAATTCCAATAATATTAATAATACACGATGAAATAAATCGTTCTGATTATAGACACTTAAAAGCAGATTTTTAAGCCCCAAGATATTGCAAACCCCTGCCCTTTTTAAAACAATGGTTTGATCCACTCCATACGAGTAGTTGATGCATGCAGACAGGTATTGTGCATCGTGCGTGTTTAGAATAGAGTCCACTGTCTGTCGTTGGAGACTGACCTCCAGTAAGTAGTTCAAACAAAGGATATTTTAGACATTTCTTTACTTCTACCACAGTACCATTTATAGCATGTATAAAACACATTAACATTATTAACAGGAGTCTTCGTTTTCATTGCTAGCTAGCTACAGTAACATCAACCAGTGTTTGCAGAGATGCGAGTCAATGAGAGAAGCCACTGTCTGTAGCAAGGTGACAGTGGTCATGTCTGTCTACAGTCTGACAGCAACCACCACATAAACAAATTCAGCTATTGTGGGAAGCCAGCCAATACAAATGAAAACATAGCTAAACTATATTTAAAAATGACAATAGGTTGCAGATTAGTTCGTGTAAATGGTGTGGCCAGCCAGCCTGTTAGAAAAATGGCTAGATAATTTTTCATTACACTTGAATGCAAAGTAAGAACCACAGTAGCCTAATATATTAAAGTAGGCCTACATATAGACTAGAAGATAAAATATTAATTCAAAATAAATTATAAGACTAATGAATGTTTAATAATGATGTCATTATGACAGGTAACAGAGGGCACACAGACATCAGAGCAGGGGACAGAGACGGGCAGAGGCAAGTAATCTCAGGTAAGTTTGTTGAGTCATTAGCAACATTAAGAAAGGTCCCCTCTTTTTAAGACTTGTAAAATAGGGACATAATTGGACAATTTCATGGATAGCCCACTCTCAACCTAAACTGGTGACTGAAACAAGATTATTTTTTAAGTCCGTGGCATTGCTGTCATGAGTAATTATGAAGTTTTGGGTGGTGCTGGGTGGTATATTGGTTCAGACCGAATACTGGTGTATATTTTCGTTATGATATGCATTTTTAATATACCGCCATACCGGTGTATTTGAATACACAACGCCCATGAACGCTGTGCCGCGCGACATTGTTTCAAATCGGACCCTTTTCAATGTTGCACTTCTAAACAGGCACGGTGCAACTGTGAGGCGTGGTGAGGGTAAACAGTAGTGCTCTGGGGCCTCATTTATAAAACTTTGTGGTGGATTTGCATCAGAAGTGGCGTACGGACGAAATATAGGACATGCCTATGCAAAGAAATATTCAAATTTATAAAACCATGCGCACGCACGTCCTACGCCGTTTTCCCTTTAAAAATCACAATCAACTCTAAATGTGGCGCAGCTTTTGCGGCTGCATGTCACGCCCATAATTGCCTATAAATAGTCAGGGAAACGCCCCAAAATCAATATTCATTGACTGAGAAATCATGGCAAACAGAGAGAGGAAAACAAAAAAGAAACTTCACTCAATGTGAAATAGAAAATATTGTTGGCGAGGTGGAAAAGAGGAGGAAAATGTTGTTTGAAGGGCACAGTGTGCCTATTACCAATGCCGAAAAGGCGTTGGAGTGGCAAAAGGTTGCAGACGCGGTAAGAAAGTTGGACCGTGGCCCAAAAAAAAATTGGTCAGATATCAGTCAATGTCAAAGTGTCTAGCGCTTTATCGCGAAAGTGTGTCTGCCACGGGTGGGGGAAAATTGGTTACATTACAGCAACATGTCTGCATCACAAATTATTTTGACATTGGTGGAATGAAAATAAAAGCATGTTCATTCTCATTCGTTGCCTATTATACCGATATATAACCATAACCCGGCAAAGGGTTGGCTGAGATATCCCTGACCTGTCAGTCAATTCCATCAGGAAAGTGCCAGTCGCCAGAAATCCTGTTATTAGTGTTATGAAAGGCGCCAATAAATAATATGCATTAGGCTAGTATTATTAGTATTATCTTCTAACAGTGCGAGATCAGCTAGCTATTGTACGTCATTATGCATTGTGATGGCATGGCTTTTTACAACCATGCATTTGATTGTATCTGATAATCAATAATAAAGATGTCGGTATTAATCTAATTGTAAATGGAAAATAGTTCTGCACAAATGGAATTTCATGCACCTTTCAAAATGGTTAAGACATGCGTCACGATGGAACACATTTAAAAATAAAACAAACTAAATGCATATCAATGAACACTATGTTTCTGTATCTGATTACGACATGTAAACTATGAAAACAATATTCCCCAATGGACAATAAAGACTATCTATCACCATCTATTTATCTATCTATCTGCACCGCGAGACATCGACAATAATATTAGTTTTAAACATGATTTTGTTCTGTTTACCGTATTATTTATTAAAACAATGTATAATTACATATCATGCCAATATAATTAGCCTACATGATATATTTGAGTGTTCTTTTTGCAAATATGTGCAATATGTGCTTCATTTGCATTTACGTTACAATCTTGTTTTATATTGTTTGTATTTCTCTGCAGGCTGTTAATTGTAAGCTTGGCTTTGTGACATCTTCATACTATTAATGACAGGCAGTATTTCGATTTCGGTTACACAACGCTCTGCAGTTTCAGACGGATCTACAGTAGCCTACTTGTTTTATCCATCTGCCAACGGTGTCGCCATTTCTCATTTCACCCGTTTTTTATGCGTACGCCTGGGTCAGAGTTGCCGTGAAGGACCGCATATTTTTCCATCAAGTTTACTTTTTATAAATCCTAATAATTGCGTAGAGAGCTGCGTACGTCTTCTTTTGTGCGTACGCCACGTTTATAAGTGAGGCCCCTGGTGTTACGTTACGGTAAACCTGATAACACAGAAGAACTTGTGCCAAAAAGAGAAGCCGCGTCTGTCGTTTGGAGGTTATTTCATTTTTAAAAATCCAATGTCAACCAAACAACCAGTATACGCGGGAGGAGGCAAAACGAGCAACTCGCTCCTCCACTTAGCCGCAAGCACGTCTTGGAATATCAACAATGTATGACGTTAAGGTCAGCTCATTCTGATTCCTGTAAACAGGATCATTTTCTTGGGCCATGCAAACCTGTATTACTAGTAGTGTGGAATTTTTCTACAATATTCACTCATCATGACAGTAAAATAGACCATCCTAAGTCAATCTACTGCAATAATTCCTCTCTCAACCAGTAGAAAATGCTGGGAACACCTGATTATGCATGAAAAACTAAATAACATCATAAACCGTGAAACCGGTAGAATTTTGAAAAATACCGTGATATATGGTTTTGGTCATACTGCCCAGCACTAGTTTTGGGTTCTGGTAGTAAGATCAATACTGAGACCAACTTTTTGATTGCTTTCAGTGAAGATTGTTTTAGATGAGATCGCACCATGCTCATTGTATTTACAAAAAATGACCCATATACATACAGTACCATTGGTATTGCTGGATGTAAATATGAATACCTGCATACATACTGGACTGATAAGAAACAAGGCTATATCTGTTTTTTTACATAAAGGGTTCCCGCGGGGAAATTTAAAGGCCTTAAAACGTCTTAAAAATGGTCAGACTTTCATCCGAGGTCTTAAATTTAATTTAGTCAGGTCTTAAAAATGGTTTTACCCTTTTTCATTTCCAGAAACACTGGCCGCAGAAAGAAAAAATATGTAGTCGTAGCCCACAAAGCGGAGTCATCAATATTGTCAATGTTAATTAGGAACAAAAGTACATTTTGCATTGCACACTGACATTTTTTATGTCATAAAATTTCAATCTTCATGGTCTTAAAATGTCTTCAAAAGTTCATAAATTTAATTTACTGAAACTTGCGGGAACAGTGTTCATATTATAATGTAGGATATATGTTAAAGCACTACTTTTGGTGTCCCCCTCAAAAATGACTCTTAAAGGGCAACTTGATCTTAGGGGTTAATAACACAGTGACCCTCATTATGCTACCATGTAAGTGTGGAGTTATTTGGAGTGTTATAAAATAGCGATTTATTTTGACTTCAACTATGCCCTCACAACTAGCATTGTAAGGTAATTCTCAGTTCGCAATAAAACTGGCCGTATCGATTAGCATGTCAACATATCCCTAAGAATGGTTGACTAATTACCCATGTGCTTTTGACACCTAGGTTCATTTGGCGCCGGAGTTGTCCTTTAACGTTTAGTCACTCATGTAAGGTAAGCCTGGGAACATGTATAGACAATACGCCAGATTTCACCGGTGACGTTATTTCTTCCTCTCTTGTCCAGAGCTAGTTACGTGTAAGTTGTTACTGTGATTTGGTGTTTACATTTACATTTAATAGTTTCTGTCACATTCAGTTTCACATTGTGTCAAAGTAACTTATCTATGTCGTATTCAGTGGGCTGTGTTTTGTCTAAAAGGGAGTCCATCAAGCTAGCAGCTAGGGCTGTGCCGATACATTGATTTAAAGATGAATCGCGATTCTTTTCTTCACGATTTTGTATTGATACTCTGGTCTCTAGAATCGATGTTTACTCATTTTATTTAATGCCAGTAACATGTGAGAGAAAGAAGTAACGTGAGTGCAGTACTACGCACAGTCCTGTAGGTGTCAGTAAGCACTAAGCAGCGGGTGAAACCTGCCGCTATCCCCACCCTTACCAAAGAACTCTGGTTTCTAGAAATCAGCCAACTGGTGATTGGACAACCGACTCTTACGCGAGTCGGAGTCAACCGGACGGTTGTTGGTTGGCTTACCGAGTTAATAGATTTTGTCACCGGTTCGCGTGCCAACGGGGGGAGAAGACACCCATTTGATTACATTAGACTCAAGCAGTACCCTCGGTTACGGTCTCGTTCAGTAGCCTCTCCTTGTGACAGCCTCTACCATGCAGCCTGCAACATTAACTTAATATAACTACCATGACGTGTAGCTATTTGTATGCGATGTACTTCCCCATCGATAATGTGGGTGTCTTGGATCTCTGCTAGTTTGGGTTATTAACCAAGCTATGATTCTAGTGCATAGATGATTGTGTTAATGGCAATTCCGCTTGATTACATTAGACTCGAGTGGTTGCACGGTTACTTTCGGTCTTGTTCAGTAGCCTAGTGCGTGGTCTCGGCAATTCCGCTTGATTACATTAGACTTGAGCGGTTGCACGGTTACTTTTGGTAGGGACATAATAAAATGCTTAATGTGAAAAAGCTTAACATGGTTTAATGTACCTAAAGAAGTATCAATCGTCACCAAATTTCTCATGGCCATATCTTGTCATGAACAATTAAGCCTGTCAAAATAACTACACCGAAATCAAATGATTATAGAAGTAATCTTACATTAAAGCTTTCTTCTTCATTGGCTCCAATGGCGAGGAAAAGGCTTAACGTGATTTAATGTACCTAAACAACAATCAATATTAACCACATTTCTCTCTCATATTTCTCATCATAACTACTGAAAACTATAAAAACAACTAACCCAAATTCGTTAAGTCTTTCTGCTCCATTAGAGCCTATTGTAAGGAAAAGGCTTAACGTGATTTAATGTACCTAAACAATGATCAATAATAACCACATTTCTCTCTCATATTTCTCCCCATAACTTGTTTCTTCAGTTTTCAGTGGTTATGGGGAAGAATATGAAAGAGAAATGTGGTTATTGTTGATCGTTGTTTGGGTAGGCCTACATTAAATCACGTTAAGCCCTTTAGGTGTTGAAAATATGCTCTTAATATACCTTACCTGACACTGCTGTTGATATCCTGCCGCTAAGTCGCACTGGTTAAACTATTCTAAAGGTGAATCCTTAAATGTATATGTTTTTTCAAATTTAAGTTACATTTCTTAGTAGGGGTAATATTATTAGACTGTAATTCAAAAGACAATCTTTAAGTAACCCCCATTAACAAAAGATTGCCCTTTTGGAGTATAAAATTGATATTATTTGCGTTTTTTAGCACTTCAGTAAGTATCGGGATTCAGTTGTGATATTGCAATAAATCGTGATGTATTGAATCGTAACATGTGTATTGTGATATATATTGTATCGCCAGGTACTTGCCAATACCCCTACAGTAGCAGCACATTGTGGGAAAGCTACGGTGACGGTTTGCACCCTTGGGAAGCGGAGCGAGGTGTGTTTCTTTGACTATTAATTAAATGTATAAGCGTATAAAATGTGTTGTAAATGCAAATGTTGCAATGTGGAAACTTTAATTTGTTTACGTTTTGTAAAAGTGAAGTTTATTGACCATTTTCTTCATGTTTGCTTTAGTTTGAGTTCACGGTGTCTAGGATAGATGACTTTAGTGATTATGGGAAATTGTACCCATTAGAGACGCTCTGCCATTTTTTAACACAACCAAGGGCTGCTACAATCACTTCAATTAATACTTTTGTTCATTACTGTTAGTATATCAATGGGTTGTTTTAAGGAGCTGCAATATCAAATAAAAGGAAGTTGTTTGAATGGTTACCTGTGCTTCTGAAGATTATTTAAAGTGTACTTTGAATTGTTTACATATATCTCACAACACTCAGCTAAGACCAGCTAAAACCAGCTATGACCAACAATGACCAGCTAAAACCAGATAAGACCAAAAATAACCAGCTAAAACCAGCTAAGACCAACAATGACCAGCTAAGACCAACAATGACCAGCTATGACCAACAATGACCAGCTATGACCAACAATGACCAGCTAAGACCAGCCTGACCAGCTAAAACCAGCTAAGACCAACAAT
>JACXGM010033564.1:0-12240 GCA_016801145.1 Umbra pygmaea
AAGTATATTTAAATTATACTCCAGTATTATACTTCTAGTATACTTATGTTTAACCATAAGTATGTATTTAATATATTTAAGTATATTTGAAGTATACTTTCAAAATATACATACCAAAATAATATATTAGAAGTATATTTAGGATAAATAAAATACATTTCAAGTACATTTAAATATACTTTTTTTTTACTTGGGTGTGTATAGTACATTCAACAATTACTCTGATTGGATCAATGATCAGTGGGATATAGAATGATCATGTGTCCAGGACCACCGCTTACAGGAATGTAGTTGTGAATAGCTTCAATTACAGAGTGTAGTGTCCAAAGGAACAGTGAGCAGACCGTCACACATCATCATGATACTGTGTGGTTATTGAATACCAGTAGAATGTCCATATGAGCTGTCATGACCCTGTACCCTGTGTTTTATGTGTTCTCTTTACTAGCCTAACCAAGCTTAAATGAAGCACTGTCTCCAATGTAAAAAAAAAAGAAGATAAATAGCACTCAGAAAAAATGTCTGAACAGACAATTTGCAGCTGCTTGCATTGTAGACAAGGCAAAAAAACAAACACAGACTCAGGTTAAAGTGGACATTTTTGTTCAACTGGATGATTTATCTGCTGAGGAAATTGTTTGTAATCTATTGGAGGTTGGGGAGTTAGACTTTCTCTCCCCAAATATAATATGGAATAACGTGTGGTGGTGTGTATTGCTTAGACTCAGTATCAGTGTAGAAAAAATACTTCAGGCCCTCTACCTTAATACAGTATAAGTGCTTGGCACAGTGGCTTGAGCGTGCATTAGCCAATGTGGTAAAAGATATGTCCTCTATCAATCATTTTAAATGACTTAAAGACAAACTACATAAGATTGAGGTTTAAGCCATTTAGCAGATTCTATTGTGCAGAGCAACTTACAGCAAGTAATGAGCTCATACATCTTAGTACTGCCCTGCAGTTTGGGATTTGAACCCACAACCCTGCCGTTACAATCATGCTCTGAGCTACACAGGACCATACGTACCTCAGAGTGTATCAAACAAAGAAAATAAATGGAGCTGTGCACAGATATTTGTGAGCTAGAACT
Organism: Umbra pygmaea; assembly: GCA_016801145.1. Lineage (NCBI taxonomy): Eukaryota > Metazoa > Chordata > Actinopteri > Esociformes > Umbridae > Umbra > Umbra pygmaea. Next base: position 1,092 of record JACXGM010033564.1, read on the forward strand.
TGGACAGTAGATTTGTGGCATTCAGGTTTATATATATATATATATATATATATATATATATATATATATATATATACACACATACATATACATATATACACATATACATATACATACATATGCATACATATATACACATATACATATACATCTGTCTGCTCCCGAATTTCAAGACAGACTCTAATGGCTTCTCGTTCTGAATACGATCTCATATTTTATGAAAATAGTTCACCAAAACGTGTTTCTGAAAACATTAAGTGAGGAATAGGCCATAGAGTTGCTGAATCTGTCTTCATTTCAGATTGAAAATGCTCTGTTTAAAAGATTTTCGCCAGATTTTGAGAGGCGGCAAGTAAGCCGACGTTGGCAGTTTGATAAATGCAAGTTTTCAATAGTTTTTCTGTAATATTTCAATCTTCAGGTGCTAAAAAGGCACAGAAGTTCCTGTAAATGGCAATACACACTCATTTTTTTGCTAAATAAATGAATAGCTTGTTGAAATCATTAACATCTTCCCTCTTGCTGTAACAAAATGTCACCTAGCTTTCCTCAGAGATGGTCCTAATAATGTGCTTAAAGTCAAGTCAAATTCCATGCATGATTACATGATATAACTTTTAAATATACTGTATCCTAAATTGTGGTTAATTTGCCAATTCCCCAATATAGAAAATCAAATTTACTTTAAATTCAATAATTTTCAATTGAATTAATAATAAATTGAAATGATAGAAAATCACGTCACAGAGGATTATTTTTTAAGTGCTCATGCCACCCCCATGTGTCATGAAGAAAATGCTGCCATGGATGGCTGCCCGCTTCGCAGTGCCGAAAACCGCTACTGTCTGTAAAATACATCACCAAAGTCTAGTATTGGGAGGGTAGTCATTTTCAAAAGGGCAAGTTTGGCTAGAAAGTGAAGGAGGCTTTATTATGGAATAGGAAGCCAATCCTGGACTTAAATCATTTTAAATTGGAGCTGGTTGATGTGGGTCTGGAAGGAGAGTGAAGATTAACCAGACCCCTAGGTGTTTGTAGTAGTTTACATATCCCTGCTCAGACCCGTCAATTGTGGTGATGTTTGGTGGGCCAGACAAAGAATGGTGTCGTCTGCATACAAGTGAATCATAGAGTCACTTGCAACAAGAGCAACATCATTGATATATACAGAAAATAGAGTCAGCCAGACGTCTGGAGAGTAGGCCCTCCGACTTGACACACTGAAATATGTTGGAGAAATAATTTGTGAACCAGACAGATAGTCAGTAGAGAAACCCAGGTTCTTTAATCTGTCAATGAGGATGATGCGATTGACAGAATCAAAAGCCTTGGCCAGGTCAATGAAGACTGCTGCACAGTAGTGTCTTTGGTCGAATGCAGTTATGATTTTATTTAGGACCTTGAGTGTGGCAGAGGTGCACCCACGACTGGCTCGGAAACCCGATTGCATGTCATCGAGGCTGTGGTGTGATTTGAAATGTTTGATCATTTTTTATTAATAATGCTTTCGAAAACCTTAGAGAGGCAGGGCAAGATGGAGATCTGTCTATAGCAGTTTGGGTCTAAACTGTCCCCCCCTTTGAATAAAGGGATTACTGCAGCAGCTTTCCAATCTTTAGGGATCTCTGATGAATCAAAGGAGAGGTTAAGACTGTTGATTGGAGGAGCAATAGTTACCTCAGACAGTTTTAGGAAGGAAGGGTCTAGATTTTGTAGTCCAGCAGTTTTGAAGGGGTCAAGATTTTGCAGCTCCCTCAGAACATCGGCTCTCTGGACATGGGTAAAGGAGAATCATGGGCGTGTTTGGCTGCATGCTGCAGAGGGTTAAGGGCTGTTCCTTAGGGTGGGGTATGCCAGATGGAAAGCATGACCTGCCATGGTAAAATGGTTATTGAAGTTCTCAACTATGGAGGACCTATCGGTAGTGGCAGTATTATTTAGCCTTAGAGCTGTGGGCAGCTGTGCAGAGGTGTTCTTATTTTCCATAGACTTTTCTGTATCCTAATTCTTTTTAGAAATAGTGATACTAAATAAAATTATGTTGGTAACAAGCTAGCATTAGCCTTCCTAATTGCCTGTGTGTACCGGTTCCTGGATTCCTTGAAAAGTTGCCGGTCGTGGGGGTTGTTTTCATGCTGGTTAAGGGCGGTGAGTTCTGGAGTGAACCACGAACTGAATCTACTCTTAGTTCTGAACTTTTTCTAAGGGGCATGCTTATTTAGAACAGCAAAAAAGGCATTCTTGAAGAATGACCAGGCATCCCTTTACTGAAGGGATAAGGTCGATAACCTTCCAGGGTACCTTCCAAGTCAAATATAAAGGCCTGTTCGCAGAAATGTTTTAGGGAGTGTTTGACAGTGATGAGGCGTTTTAACTGCAGACCCGTTACGGATGCAGGCAATGAGGAAGTGATTGCTGATGTCTTGGCTCAAGACACCAGATGTGTATTCAGAGGGCAAATTAGTTAGGGCAATATGTATGCAGTGTTTCCTCTAGGATTTTTTTCAGCAGCGGGGGCAGGACCCCCGCCCCTCCCCAAAGGAATAGTCACGTTTCACAAAGCAAACAAACTTATTTAAACAAACTCATTACACTGACCCACAATTGGTTTGCTTGGTTGTTGTCTCCCTCCACTCTCCTGTCTCCCTCCACTCTCCTGTCTCCCTCCACTCTCCTGTCTCCCTCCACTCTCCTGTCTCCCTCCAATCTCCTGTCTCGAATATTGCCCAGCACTAAGACACATGTACAGAGGTAAATTTTGTGCATTCCAAACTAAGTGCGGCTTAGTTCACACGTTTTGTGAAGTTCCTGATTAAGAACAAAATTACCAATAGCGAGAGTTCATTAGTAACCAGTGATCTATGATATGAATAGAAAGAATATGAAATTATTAATTAACTAGTTAGTTATTAACACCCTTACCTGGTTAATTAGGTTTTATTTAGGAACATCAAAAAAATGGGTAAACCCAGACTCAATTAGTTGGTAAAGCACAACATTTACTGCAGTATATGTGTCCTAGGATTGGGTAATATGAACAAAATATATTATCAGTCTTTGACATCTTTTTTCGTTGTGATTTTTTAAAGATTTTCTTCCCTTCCAATTCATTCTCTAATTCTGCCTTGACGGCAGCTTCGCAACTCCTTGTACAAATTGGTTGAATGACAAGGGGTGCGCTACACACATGGTTCACCCAATCCAATCACATGTTGCCACTTCCGCCGATTATTGTCGCACTGTTCACCCAACACAGAAGCCTTTAGTCAGATCATGCACAGGATGATTACATTCACCAACTATACTTCTGCGATTGAATTTACAGGTGCCTTTAAACTATGTGGAATAATATATAAGTGTATCACAATACTTTAAACAACCTTTTCATGGAATTCAAAGGATTTAGAAGTAAAAAATATAATGACTGCATTTAAGATTAATTTATACGTACTAGCTACATTTAAATTTCATATTAGTATTTATTCCGTAATCAACGACAGGGATGATTTATAACAAGGAAGCCTCTGATTGGCTACTGTAAGGTTTAAAAAGATGCAGTCAGATCTGATTTGTTTATTTGCCCTTGTTTAATTCCTAAAAAGATCAGAAGGAAAGTATTAAAACCTGTTTTACCAAAATCACCTTGTAGCCTATATTTGGCAAATGTCCACAGTACATGAATAACGGTGTCGGTGCTCAATAGGCCTACGTTTATTCTCGACCCACATAAACTGTCCTTTCGATTAAATCAGTGTATCTCAAAAATTCCAATTTAAAAATATGTCATGGATAATTCCTAAAATAATTCTACTATACAATGAACAAATTAAGTGATGGATTCTAAACATTTGAAATGTGGCTTTTAAATGTTTTTTTTAAAAAAAAAGGTTGTTGTTTAATGAATCTATCACTACAGGCACTGTGTATATCTTTATATAGACTTTTTGCCACCAAAAATGTTTTGCGCTGGTCAGGGGGTACTTGGCACTGGTTAGGGGGTAAAACGGCAATTGAAAGGGGGTACAATATTGAAAAAGGGTTTGAGAAACACTGGATTAAATGATCACATTCTTTTGGGTCCTGCGCTGATACATACAACATTTTGATTGGTTAAATAGACGACACCGATATTGCCAAACACAGCGGGAGAAGGAACTGCATATCACAGACATGGATTTTAACATGAGATAAGCAAAAATTAAAGCAGGGGAGGGACAAATATTACGGTCAAACATTTTAATACAAGACTATTAATTTAAATGGCAAAATTAGGCACTGGCCCGAACGGTTATAGTTATAGTTATGACAGATTAGTTCAACCAACTTTTAGAATCAAGCACGTGTCCTATGTTATCAAACTGTAGTATACTAAGCAGATTGAGGAATGGAATCATACTGGACGAGGGTGTGTCACGTGTCCCTTTGTTGTTGTTGCAGCGAACAGCTGATCAACACACACACGTTTTAGGAGATTGTTCTATTGGAATAATTTTTGAATACTTCTACCATTATATAATTCAAAATAAGACAAAGAGGAACGCTTGCAAGGAGTTTAAGTGTCATATAACGCCTTCTTTCATAGAAACATAATACAGGTAAGCTTAATCTTCTGGTAACATTGTTGTATTCATGTTGCGTATGGGGGTCGCGTGCATTTGTGATGAGTCTGGTGGGTCGCGAGTTCAAAAGGTTGAGATCCATTGATGTAAAGCACAACACAACAAATAACTAGGGATTGGTACAGACGTCTTTATGGTAATCCTCAATCCATATATGCTATCTGCTGTGATGTAATCGAAGGCATATAGCCTATAGTCCAATTATGTTAATTTGACGACTCCATCCTTGTTGTTAGCTAGCTAAATACCGGGACCCGCGGTACATTTTTTGACTGCCCACTCCCGCCTGCAGCAAAGTTAAAACCGCCCGCTCCCACAAGATTTGTGTTGGGTCCCGTGGATCTCAATCCCAATGCAGTCCTCTACCTGCCGGTAACAATAAATCTTAAATCTACCGTTCTTGCTGTCTCTCTCTTTCGTCTCTGCCTCTCCTTGGATGTGTGTTGCCAGCGTTGATGTCACCAGGGCTCTGGTGTCGCTGAAAGTTTTTCGCCGACGTCTTCACTATCGTTTCAAAATATAAGCCTGAGCAGAGTCGTGTAAAAGTAGCGGTGGCGATAATTTTGCAGCGGCGCGCCGCCGCTGCGAAATGTACATAGCGGAAAGATTGTGTATGAGGGTGCCCGAGTTTATAGATTTTCGATTGTATCTGGTGGGTTCATCGATGATTTGCGTGAGATTGAGGGCATCGAGTTTGGAAAGTAAATTGGGTGAAGCATTAAGCATGTCACACTTTAAGTCAACTTACAGTAAAAACTTAGAAGATAAATGGGGAGTGATCAATTCACAGATTGTCTAGGGCACAATTGGGTGCAAAGGGGTGTCTGTAACAGGTGGCTACAGTGAGTGACTTGTTTCTAGAAATTGTTTCAGATTTTTCAAAAATAAGAGTTAAAACTGTTTCAGCAAGGACCTAGATAAGATAACAGAGCACTGTAGAGCCTGTCTACAAGAGTATGACTGTAATTAATTACATTTTTGGTGGGTTTCCTGGGCCAGGATTCAGACATGGCCATGGCTATATCAGGGTTAGCTGAGTGTGTAGGGACAGTAAATAAATCAAATTTAGGAAGTAAGCTTATAATGTTAATATACATGGTCCTAAGATTTTAGCTATTGCAGAAGTCTACGTAGGAGAGCATATGGGGAGTGGAGATGGCATTATTGGTTACCGGGTCAGGGTTTAGTTCAACATCTCCTGAAAAACAAAGTAAAAGCAGTATGAGAGTGTGGCAAAATGCTTTGAGAATTGGTCATTTAGAGTATTGGGCAGGATGAAAATGAATGAGTGGGGTGAATTTCTGGGCAGAGTTAAATAGGATCAGTGTCGGATAAAGATATAGTGAGGTGAGTGTGTAGAGGGGGTAAACCAAAATGTTAAGTTAGAAAGAATGTGGCTCTATGGGAACTGGTTATACCAGAAAGAGCAGTAAGGGTCTCTGATAAATATAATATATCTGTGGCAAACTGAAGGGGATCGGTTGATCTGCAATACAATGGGACAATAAAAGCTAATCCAAATAGCAATAAGTGAGGTATATTGACAAGAAATGCACAGACATTGAATGAATGAGAGATAAATAATAACAGATACAAAAAGAACCGGTCAGAAATTAAGTTTCTGATAGTGCTCCGCAAGAACTGCGTGCATGCTATACAAATGGTTAATTTTAAGAAAAGGGTTACCATCTGGAGATGGGGCCCTCTTGTAGAAAGGTTCATTTTAGGTACAGTAGGCTGCTCAGAACAGTTCACAGATTGGGCAGAGTGATTATGGATTCCAAAAATTCATGTGAAGCAGAGAGTTTAGAGTAGGTCCGAGGATCAGTTTGCTTATCTGAAAGGGTGTCCAACTAACAGGATGTTGCTAGCAGGCCTGCTAGATGTTGCTAGCAGATATGTTATGGCCCATCTTGCAGTGCTCTGAGACGTCAGGGCTGGATCCGTGGCCTAGCCAAGGCTCATGCTGTTGGAGCAGAATCCCCTGCTAGCCGGGAGGTAAGCTAACTCAACTGTAGTAGTGCACTGTATGCCGATTTAGATAAGACATTGTGGCTAATTAGCTGTACTAGGTAGCTGGCTGGTTGGGTGTAATAGTCTGTAATAGGCTGTAATAGTCCGGTGAGTTAACAATAGAACCGCAAGGCATTACAAACTACCTATAACCGCCAACTGCTCACTCCCGTCAGTGTCATTAGCATATGAATCATCCTCATAAAAAAACGCATTCTCCTCCGCTGCCTCCAGCCAAGCCATCACTGTATCCAGCAATTAAGAGCATCACCCCATTGTGTTTTCTTAAGTCTATATAAAACGGTCTCAAAACAGATTTACAATTAAACTTCTTTGTTTTTGCTAATGAGAGATTAGAGAAATTGTTTCATTATTTTAATTTCCTGCACATCCAAATAGATTACTGTTAGGCTATATTTCTTCTTGCTCAATTTTGCGTTCTGTCTCCTTATATATCTCCTGGGCAATCAAAGCTTTACATGTTTGAGAAATATTTTAAACTAACGTATTAGGCGCAAATATGTTTTGGGATCGGCATTATGGTTCTATGATGCGCCAATTTATTATTCAATCAAATTGTGTTTACAGCATATTTGTTACTGTTGTTAATAAAATGTTGTTATTAAAAATGTGTTATTTCTTTTGCTATCAAATAAGCTACACTTATTGTTTCTTTACACACAATAAAATTGCATTTGGTTACAATTTACTAGCTTAATAATTAATTTACCAAAAAAACATTTGATAGCAAAAGAAATAACATGTTTTTAATAACAACATTTTATGATTATATGACTAAGATTACTGCAATGAATTAAAATCAGCGCTATTGTTTTGAAACAAAAAATACGAGTTTGTGTTGCCGGCATAGTAATAACAAGTGTTGACAGAAGAATTGGCTTCACTCATTCTCCATAGGAATGAATGGCCTCTGTTGGTCCATTCATTCCTATGGAGAATGAGTGAAGCCAATTAAAAGCACTTTTTTGGTGGTAGCCGAGCGTACTGCGCAGTCTCAAGCTGAGCGTGATGACGTAGATGTGACGTGAGCAACGTCTCTGAAAGTTGTAATTCTTATCTTAGCCATGCCAAGAGAAATCTGAATCATTCAGAATCTTGCCTCTTGCAGAGAAAGGAGAGTGTGTGTAGGAGTTGTCCCTGAACGTAGGAGCAGGAGCAAGTTTTGGTAAATATTCTGATGAATTATTTTGTCATTTTGACTGTATGCCTCCACGTCCCCCGATTGCCGGCAAGCTTCTCCTGGACTATATGGTAATTTCTCTACTGTGCAACAGTAAGTTGCGTGGTTATGACACAATAGTTAGCATATTTTCAGATAATTGGCTGGGTACTAACGTTAGGAGGTGTCTGATTTTGGCAGTTTTAGTAGGAATTAGAGGTAAAAAAGCATGTAAATCATCTATAAATAGCTTTCTTTTTTATTTTTTAAAATTAGACAACAGAATAATGTAAAATGTACATATTTAGGAAAAGTCAAGGAAGGAGGAGGGTGTAGCTTTCAAAATCACAGATATATTTTAATTACAATCTCAAATGCCAGATGGCATCGGCGTTTGGTGGTTCTAGTGTTAAGGCAGAAGGATAATCTGGTGTATTGCTCAACTTTCAGCATGGCTGTGTGCTGTATCCGTGCGGTGATCGTAGCAGCTAATAAAGCTAGTTGTCATGATTGGCTTTCAGGCAGGTTAATAATCAAACAAGTTTGTAGTACAAAGGAACTTCTAATAAAGGCATGGTATCTCTCAAATATGAAATATTAAACAAAAACCAAGGTAGGGAAACAAACCAAGGGAACACACCTATACTGAGTGATCTATAAAGAAAACAACCAAAGGACTTCCTTAAAATGACTAACAGAGGGAGAACAAAATAATCTGGCAACACTGGAAGACCACAATAACCGTCTAGAATACTGAATATTACTCACAAGAAACAGGCAGATTCAGGCAAGGAATACATGAATCAATGACCCACCAAGGAACTGAACTAAACAGTGGTTTAAATAAAGAATGGCAGGGCATTAAATGAGACACAGCTGGAACCAATACTAAGACATAGATATAAACAACATAGAATAAGGCTGTTCTAGGTATTAGTAAAAACATACTAAAACCCACCTTAGAGCAGCATAGAAAAACCAAACAAGCACCTACAGGTAGGCAAGGCAAGGCAAGTTAATTTATATAGCATATTTCATACACAATGGCAATTCAAAGTGCTTTACATAAACAGGAAAACATAAACATTTTAAACAGATAAAATTTCAGCAATTAAAATAAAAGTGAAAAACAGTTAGAAAAATAGTACAGTTTAAGAAATTAAAGAGACTGAACGAACCATATAAACATAGTGCAATCGGTTCAGACTTAGCACAGAGTTCATTGAGTAAAAGCGTAGCTAAACAGATGTGTTTTGAGTCTGGATTTAAAGCTGACTACTGTTGGAGCACATATGATCTCCTCTGGGAGCTGGTTCCAGCTGCAGCTGGCATAGTAGCTTAAAGCAGATTCTCTGCGTTTTGTCTGAATCCTTGTTATCTCTAGCTGATGGAATCCTGATGATCTGAGTGGTCTTTTGGGTTTATATTCAATGAGCATATCTGCAATGTATTTAGGTCCTAGACCATTAAGTGATTTATATACCAGTAATAATACTTTAAGTCTATTAAGTCTAACCTAAATGTGACTGGGAGTCAGTTTAGAGACTTTAGGACTGGCGTGATACGCTCATATTTCCTGGTTCTACTTAGAATCCTGGCCGCAGAATTCTGTATGAACTGTAGCTGTCTTATGGTCTTTTTGGGAAGACCAGTGAGGAGGCCATTACAATAATCCACCGTGCTGGTGATGAAAGCATGAACAAGTTTCTCAAAGTCTTGATTGGAAACAAAGCATCTAATTCTTGAGCTATTTTTAAGATGATAATATGCTGATTTAGTTATTGCTTTAACATGACTACTTTTGGACATGCGCAATTCACTGGATACACGTAATTTTTCCACTTACCGGAGCGATTGCTGCGACCCCACTTTCCTTCCCTCGACCTGTTTACTCATAACCAGATGGCGAAGGAGAAAGAAAAGGGGCAAAGTGCCGGAATTCTCGGACGAGATACTGCAATCCACCGTTACCGAGCATTTTACTTGCAAATGTTCAATCACTGGACAATAAAATGGACGAACTTCACGCTCTGATTAACTTCCAGCGGGACATTGCTAACTACTACATGCTAGCGTTCACTGAAACCTGGATGGATCCCACCATCCCGGACACTGCTGTTACGCCAGCTGGTTTTTCCATCTACCGGCAGGACAGAACCTCGGAGTCTGGTAAACAAAGAGGCGGAGGGGTTTGCATCATGGTTAACTCCCGTTGGGGCTCGGATGCTACAGTTATCACGACACAGCTGCTCACCAGACCTGGAGCTACTAACTGTAAACATACGCCCCTTCTATCTACCCCAGGAGTTTTCGTCCGCTATAATCACAGCAGTCTACATTCCCCCGCAGGCGGATAAGGCGCGCGCACTAGAGGAAATATATGGCATAATAAGTGGCCTGGAGGACGCTCACCCTGAGTCTGTTTTTATTATTGTTGGAGACTTTAACAGGACAAACATGAAAAAAATGCTGCCTAAATTATACCAGCACATTTCATTTCACACTTGAGGAGACCAGACTCTTGACCATTGTTATTCAACGATCCGTAACAGCTTTAAACCCATCCCCCACCCTGCCTTTGGAAAGTCAGATCACATCCCCATTCTTCTCCTCCCAACCTACAGGCAACGTCTGAAACTGGAAAAAAAGGTTTTTCGGGAAGTCCAAAAATGGAGTGACCAAGCCATCATCACTCTTCAAGACTGCTTCGAAACTACAGACTGGGAGATGTTCAATACGGCAGCTGGGGGCAACATTGATGAATACACTGACTCTGTCACAGCATTTATCACCAAGTGCATAGATGATGTCGTTCCACGGGTCAATGTTAAGACCTTCCCTAACCAAAAGCCCTGGGTTAACGGTGATGTCCATGCCAAGATTGTAGCACGGTCCTCTGCATATAACTCTGGGGACCTGGAGGCTCTGAGGAGGGCCAGATATGACCTACAGAAGGACATCAGAGATGCAAAAAGAGGCTATAGGGACAAATTGGAGTCCAACTACAACAGCTCAGACCCGAGGCAAATGTGGTGTGGACTGCGGCAGATAACGGAGTACAAAGGGAGGAATAGCTGTGATGCCCATCCCCCCGCCTCACTCCCTGATGAGCTCAACACCTTCTTTGCATGGTTTGAGGTGGCCAACATCACTCCTGAGAAGCTAGCTGAGAACCCAGATGACTGCACTCTGTCCCTGGACGTGGCTGATGTAAGGAGAGCTTTTAAAAGAGTAAACCTGCGGAAGTCTCCAGGGCCAGATGGCATTTCAGGCCGTGTCCTAAGAGGATGCGCTGACCAGCTAGCGGAGGTATTCACCACCATATTCAACCTCTCCC
>JACXGM010033565.1:0-12239 GCA_016801145.1 Umbra pygmaea
AGCTTTGCATATAAAATGGTTGTCATTCGCAAGGCTACTTTTACTTTTATACTTTAAGTAAATTGCCAAGCCTGTACTTTGTTACTTTTACTTGAGTAATGAAGTTAAATCAGTACTTCTACTTTTACCAGAGTATTTTTTAACACAAGTATTTGTACTTCTACTTGAGTAGGGGAAGTGAGTACTTTTGCCATCTCTGATGGTAACCAAACCTAACTAACATAGCATGGCTGTCCGTAATCATCAATCAACCTGCTCTACCAGATACCAACCTCCTACTCTTAACCCTATCGTAGCTACAAACCCAGACTGGAGAGACGCGTGGAAAAACACAAATAATACTTCCGTGTGGGCTGTGAGTGCTACACCGTCTGGTCCTGGCTTGTTTTCTAGATATTATCAACATTTGTAAATATGTAAAAGGGCCTTACAGAAATATTTTAGTGCATATTTACCTTCTATATTGTATATGAGCCTCTAAAGAATGCTCATTGTAGTGAGTGACCACATCGCCTAATAAGTCTCTGAGCAGTGTTTACCTTTTTCTCTTCAGTCTCCCGAGACCTGACATAACCTTTCGTAGTTAATCCATCGCCGAGGACAGGTTAAACTTACTTGATGGTAAAAATTGTAACTGTAACTAGTGATGCATTGTAATGTACTGCATTGTTAGGCTATTATTATTATTATTATTAACAGACATCGATAAACCCTTCCCATATTGTAGCCTAAAAAAACACATTCATTTCAAATACAGCTCCCTCACTTTTTCCCTTTCTGGTTCACAGGGGAACTTGTTAATTTTTTTAGCTACTTCCCGGTCTTTCATTGCAGCCAAACTCACAACTGTTGGGCATTTTTTCAGTGAAAATAAATAACACTTGCTGGATGGCTGTTACTCTTGGCTGCTACCGTGATCCGGCGATATCCCGCAAAATCAGGCACAGAGCACAACATGCATTGCCTAGCAGCCGAGAGCAGGCAAATGTTATTTAAATATACTTCTTGTGTACTTACAAACTTTTCAATACCTATTTTTATGAGTAAAGAACCTATTTATACTACTGTAAAGGTTTGGTAACATTCCGGGCATTATTAGTGAGGTTATTTACGAGATACACCTTTGGTTCCATTAGCGCCTGCACTAAGCCATTCGGCTGATAGCTCTAACTCGACCAATGTTATAACAACGGAAAAAAGCTTATGGGGGGTTGTTTGGCTTGAGGTCAAGGTGCAAAGGACCCTAGGGTTATATTACTCCGAACCATCACATTAAGAGAGCAGCTGCTAAAAAGATCCTCCAGAGGCTTGCAGTTGTGCATAAACCTACTATTCGGCCACCCCGAACCAATGCTCACAAGCAGAAATGGTTGCAATGGGCCCAGAAATACATGAAGACTAATATTCAAACAGTCTTGTTTACTGATGAGTGCTTTGCAACGCTGGATGGTCAAGATGGTTGGAGTAGTGGATGGTTGGTGGATGGCCACCATGTCCTAATAAGGCTGCGACGTCAGCAAGGAGGTGGCAGAGTCATGGTTTGAGCCGGAATCATGAGGAGAGAGTAGGTACGCCCCTTTAGGGTCCCTGAAGGTGTGAAAATTATATTAAATTAAAATATAATTTGCATAATAATTTGGAACGTGGTGTGTCATACCTTGATTTTGTAGTTGTGTCCCATTCCTGCCCTGAAACATTGTAATGTCGCCATTCCGAAAGAATCCTGTAAACAATTCCATCACTTGATGGGTTGAATAAAAATGACCCAACTGCATTTTAGATGCAATACGGAAAATTCACTACACGTATTGGAATGCAAGTTTAACATAGGTACATCAGTCAGAAAGTGAAGAAAACCAGCAGGCTCCGGACCCTGTAGGGTTAGAGTTGAATACCCCTGCTGCAGCCCCCTCAGATTTTTTGCATGACACTTCTGGTAGCAGATCCTCATCATATAGATACTGGCTTCTTGTTAACATTATTAGAACAATGCCTAATGTTGGCCAGCAAAGCACTTTTCTTGCTATAATTATTAAGAGTCTTTATTTTCGATGGCTACTGTATTTCATACAGAAAGGTCATTTGCTGCTAGTACTTTTTATATTATTCTACGGACATTTCCTTTAAAACAATACCAGAAAATACTTTGTGAACCCAATAAACATCTGTTAACACACAGATCTGATATTACTTTGTAACGGACATCGACAGTGTTTATAAAGTATTTTCTGTTATTGTCTTGAAGAAAATGTCTATAGAATAATAGAAAAACTACTGGAAGCAAAATACCAGTACTATTTACAGTTTTTTCACAGATATCTTTTACAGTGTGGGTTAGTATTGTTTCTGTCTCCAATTCACATCCACTCTGAATTTAACCAAAGCCGGATTGCACTGTATCATTTAAATGATTAAAATTGTAGATCCACCTGTCATGTCTTTATACTGTTTTAAGAAAGCTTATTTAAAATGAATTCCTGGTTAATTCAAAGCTTTAAATATGGCCATATGGAAAGTGAGACATCTCGCTTGACACTCTGTCATTTCTCTTTTAATATCTGCACTAGGCAAATATAATTTAATGTACTCTACATATTTAAATATATTAAAAATACTTCAGAAAAAGACCTGAGCTCCTGCCACACAACCTGCTCTCTGTGCTCACGGAACTTCTTACTTCCTGTTTTCACTGATGCAAAACCACCCCTATACAGTAAGGGGCGCTAAACTAAATATAATACAGATACACATAATTTGCCTGGATGAAAAAATATGGTCACAACCATAAGCCATATGTTTGAAGAAGGGTCAACAAGGCCTATAGTCAAAAGAATACTATCCTAACTGTGAAGCATGTTGGTTTTGGGGGTGTGTGAGCTCTAAAGTCATGGGTAACCTTGTGAAAATAGATGGCAACATATACTGTATGCAGCATGTTATCAGACAATACTGTCAGGCAATTTGCATTCTTCTGGACGAAAGCTACGTATGACCCTAAGCACAAGGCAAAGTTGAACCTCCAGTGGTTATAACAGAAATAGGGGAAGGTTCTGGAGTGGTCATCACAATCTCCTCTTTTTTATTTGTGATTTTTCAAAAATCTTCTCCCATCCCAATTCCCTCTAATCCTGTCAGCAGCACTGCAACTCCTTGGACAGATTTGTGGGATGGCAAAGAGGGTGCACATGGTTAATCCAAACACATCTTTTCACACTGCAGTCCAACACGGAAGCCTTAAGTTGGATCATGCATGGGATGATTACATTCACTGACTATTATTCTGCGAACGAACCCACAGGCACCCGATCTGAACACAAGGAATCGCTGGAGAGCCATGTGGCAGGGTAGATAATCTGACTTATCTAACCCAAATCCTAGGCAGTGTCATGCCAATTTGTGCTGACTCATGCAAGAGGCCCGGGGGAAGTCAGAGAACACATAGGGTGAATCCCATTTCTCTGTCTTAGCCCTTCCCCTTATCCCTTCCCCTTAGTTTTGCACGTTCATGTGAGAGTAAGGGCTATCCCAATTCTCATTTTGATCTAGGGGTAGGGCTAAGGGGAAGGGGTGCATACCCCTTAAAACTAAGCATTTTCGAGAGCTTACTTGAAGCCAAGGGGTACCCAGAATACACTGCGCAACCGGCAACAATGCTAGCCAGCTCATCAAGAGAGTCTAATAAATGTATTTTCGGCTTAAATAATAGACTTAAAAATTACGACAGACTTGTTTTGTGCTCTACACAGTCCTGTGGATATATATTTGCAACCATGTTATTAATTGAAACTTTTTAAAAAATTGCTAGTTTCGTTACATTGCTGATGTGAACAACATTCCCGCATTTCAATGACTAACCTTGAATGGACACCATGCATGTCTACAGTTTTAATTAAACTACATTAGCAGCGGATTTCTTTTGATATCTTTAAGTTTGTGAGCAACACTTTTCTTTTCTGGTGATGTATCAGCCTGCTAGCGACGATGTATGATAACGTAACTGTAACCAAGTGGTGTCTCATTTCATAGGCGTATGTTTTCAACCCTTTCCCTTAACACTCGGTTTCGAGGGGTAAGGGCTAGGGGTAAGACAAGGGGAAGGGGTAAGGGGAAGGGGTAAGACAGAGAAATGGGATTCACCCATAGTCACGCTCAAACCCGTGACAATCAGGACGTAGACTTAGCCCACTACAACGCGCAAACCCCCCAAAGTCTCCTGACCTTAATATCATCATCCACCACTCTGGGGAGATCTCAAACGTGTGGTTCATGCAAGATGACCACAGACTTTGCATGACCTGTGGGCACCTTGCCAAGACGAATGAGCAGTGATAAAATCTGCAAGAATTTGGTGCCTCATATACAACTATCAGAAACGACTGCACGCTGTCATTGATGCTAAAGGGGGCTATACACCGTATTGAGAACTGAGGGTATGCAGTCTTTTTAACAGGGGTAATTTCATTAGTATCTTTGTTGCCATCTTTTGTTTTATGATTGTGCCATTCTATTATGAACTACAGTTGAATATGAATCCCATGAGAACAAAAAAAATGGTACATCTATTACCAACTCTCCAGGGGTATGCAAACTTTTAAGCACAACTGTATACTTAAGCTATAAGTCACCGGGGGGAACCCTACTTTCAACTTTCATACCTGCATACAGTACCCAGCCCTAAATCACATTAAATATGTTCTGAGGGAACTATTTTGTAAAACCGAAATATGTCAAATATAAATGTATGAGAGAGTCAATTACGTTTCTAGGGAACTAAATTGAACACTCGAATAACGTTAAATATGAACATATGAAGATCATGATGTAGCATGTAAATAGCATAGTTTTTGCTAGGGCAGAGGTCGGGGATGGTGGATGGGCGTATAAATCCGCGACTTGCATGCCAGTGTTCGCGAGTTCAAATCCAGACCAGCACTTTGTGTGTTTTGTTCTACATTGTTTGCGTCATGCAGACAGGCAATTGTCGGTTTTTGTAATGTTAACCCTAACCTTAATTCTATACTATATAATTTTCCTGGACAGTTTAACTATTACTCTGTGCCGTGTGTGGAATAAAACTGACATGGTGGGCCTGTCAAACTGTATATATTACGTACCTCAAGTAAATTGGATGTGCAACGGGGCAGGTTATTCCCCTAAATGGAAACTGTAGACAACTGGATTCATCATCACTTCTCTTCCCTGCCTGCAGTTAACAACTTACTGACATCTTACCTAGAGAGCAATTAAAATGATAAAAAGTGGTTCTATGAACATTTTATTTAATCAGAAGCCACTGTCAGATTTCTGGATCAGGCAGTGTGGCGTTGGTAACTTGCGCCGTTAAGATGCCGTTTGTGACCACGAATCTATATGAGATTGGGTTCTCGCCCTCACCAGCACGAAAATTAAACACATACACAACTTGTGAATAGAAATCGATTTAAGGCTGAACTCTTTAAATACAACCCAACATTTCAGAGTTGTGTACATCCTTTTAAGCCCACTCTTCTCATGAATCTGCGGTGAGAAATTATAAATTTGAATCAGTGTGTGAGCTGATGGTACCTGAATGCCGTTTGATATGTATAAAGAGAAAAATGAGAGGTAACTCACTTTGTCTGTATGGCTGTTATATTATGTTATATTATACACTGTGTGTGTTGGTCGGGGGCATTGTTGCTGACCCTGGTGGAGGAAGTACGCAGCTGGATGTTAAATGCCTAAGGGGGTACAGGAATGTAAAAAGTGAGAGGGTGGAGGGTTTGGTTTTGGACAGCAGTAAATATCCTACTTACGTATAAATAAGTATTGGTTTGAAAATGTATACACTCACTAATCACTCAGGAGAAATGGATGACAGTATAGGACACTGAAGTAGAAATACTGAGAAACACGTATTGAAAAGATTTACTGTACATACTCCCAAATTAGCAGACATGAGTCATAACTGCAATAACATTCTATGTCACTCAGAAAGAATAAATATCGAGTTTTGTGCTCTGTATACCTGATTGGCACTAATGTGTTGTACACAACAGTGCACAACTCGCTAACAGCCTGAGTCCCTAATGGCCTGGTACAGGGCACTCTATTGTCCCTGTAATCACATTGACATCAATGGAACTGCAATTTAAAATCACCTTAAACACAATGATTGAATTAGAATAATTTAAATGGCGTGGGTAACTGGTGATGATGGACTACACCGTTTTCATGGCTGTGTAATAATTTGAGGTGTAATTAATAAAGTTCAACAACAGGTTGAAACTAAATGGAATAACATGGCCTTCATTGTGGGAGCCAAACAGAACAAAATGTTAAGTAATGTCTAAAGTGCTGATTAATTCAAAGCATTTAGATTGTGCATGCATTTTGTGTTACATGAGACAGCCTGGGAAAAGGCAGAATATGATGATTGCTCTGTTATACATTACACATTTCAAGATTTAAAGGTACTATTTGTAGAATGTTGATCAATTCACTTTCAGGGACCAGCTTAAAAACACTCTAAAAACTGTTTTTCTTAAAACTTTTAAAATATAATAAGGGATTATGATTGGCAAAACTATGCCAAGCTTTGTTACACAAAAATGGACAGCATAAAATACAGAGTGGAAAATCAGAGTGGTTATTGGCTCAGTAATGCATTAGCAGATGTCAGTTAAGTGCCTAACTATCACTGAAATAGTAATTCGACTAATGAATATAACAGCCTACTATTGACGTCAGGTGAACCCACTCTGTTGCATGCTTGTCTCTGTTTCAATTCATGTTGGCTGGTGTCTAGGGTTCTGGATGTTCTGTGCATTTGTGGGTTAATTGCTCAGGTTGGTTTCTCTCACAATAAGTGTTTACTTCCTGCCTGAGGTAACTATCTGATATGATTTGTTGGACTAGACCCTCCTGCTACATTTGTAAATGTTGACTGTGATTGTATAGTGTTCTTCTACGGGACTGTAATGTTGTGATGGTCAGGATTCCATATATGTTAGACCATTGTGTATGTTAAAGGAAGTATAATTAATAATGATTAATAATCATGGTATGGAGTGACAAAGTGTTATTTATTATTTATTTGCTGGTTTGACTAGAAATATATGTGAAATTATTTTTCTGAAAAATAACCCTGTAATATGCAAATAGCATGCTGCTCATGCACAAAATGTGTGCATTGAAGGGTTTATGGTTGTAAATTAAATAGCATCAGTAGCTATGATAAGTGAATCTTCTTTTAGGATTAATTCAATAAAAGTCTACAAAGTTATTTTTTGTTTTGAACTAGTCTTTCATTTTTAAACAGATGAAAACACAAATTCCTCTGTCAAAACATGTCTGCTGAGAACATGAACACAATCAGTTTGCTTTTTTCTCGGAGGAGGAATAGATTAAAGAACTGACCTAGAGGCAAGCATTCTGAATGCATTTGAGAAATTTGACTAAATTGTCACCAGTGACAGTCGAATCACAGATAAAGATTACACATCATCAAGTATGCCCTCTGCAATGATAGCAAAGAATGTTTTTTTTATTCATATTAACTGCACTAGTTTCTCCCTTCTCCAATTTCATCATACCCAATTCTAATATACTGTTTTATCAGAAAATGTCTCTCTAACAACAAATTTGGAAGATATATTTTTTAATACATTTTTGCCAGACCATTCCAATGTTTTCTGCACACTCCACTTTCAATGCAAAAGGGAAAGCATGGATTAAGATTTCCTAGTTCTTCACTAAGTTGAAGACCTAGGAAATCTTTGCAACTCCTCTGAGTTCCCCACCCGATGTTTACTAGCCACCTTGTATCACCCATGTGGCTTTGCAGCTACTCGTCAGCTAACGCTACAGTCAAGGCTCAAGCTAGGAGGTAGCATTATTCTTTAAGCCTGCACCACCTGGAAGGAAATTTTATTCTAATTTACAGTTCTGTCATTTCCATAAAAAGACAGAGCTAAGTAGTCAATGACTATATAGCTCTAATCAGGGCTCGACAATAACGATGGCCCGATGGCCCGGGGCCAGTAAAAAGTAACGTTGGGACAGTTAGACTAGCAACTCACTGTCCCGATCGGGCCACTGCAAAGGAATGATTGAAGAAAAAAATTTGCATTGTAAAACTTAACATCCTGCATACGTTTTGCTATTTGCTACATGGGTAAATGTCTTTGCATCTTGCGCACTGTTGGCCAATCAAGAGTTGAGTAGTGACTGTCAAATTACAACTGGCGCGAGACACTGAAGTGAAGATTCAGCAGTAAAGGACAGCTACGAGCTCAAACGAAAAATAACTTTTTTACCTCAGTGGAAAAAATAATTTACCTGGGTTGACTTTGATGGAACTAAAATGCACTGTATCGTCTGTCATATATTTCCGTCTAAAGCAGACAAAAGTGGATCTTTTTACACAGGCACCAACAATTTTCGAAAACAATCCCTGACCATCCATGCTAATAGCAGACTGGTTTGCGTGACAGCTAAGCGGGTCTTTGACGATCCATCTTCTGGGCCGTTGACCATGCTGGTTATGAATTTGAATGCAGATGCCCATAGTGTGATTGCACGACTTAAAACAACCGCATATCAGGTAATTAAGACGGACCAGCGGTACGCCTCGTTCCCCCGGGCTATTGAACTGCAACAGAAAAATTGTGTCGACTTGGGGTATCAGTATCATACTGATGTGGCTTGTCACAGGTAAGTAGCTAGATACTTCTATTGATTATTTTTAGGATGGGCAGATAATGGTTATAAACATTTAGCTAATTGGCAAGATGTTATGTTATAGTTAACATTTTCTCTGTGTACATGTGGGTGTATAGACTTACCTCTGCTAATAAAGTTATATTTTTATAAAAATGGGACTTTGATCGTCAATACCTTGTCAACGATACCTGCCAGAAAGACAATTATATTTTATGAATCTGCATACCGCGGTGTGTTTTGATAATCAATATTATACCATTCTAAAAAATGTTAAATGACTTAGCCTCTACGGTTTTACCATTCTAGAGATGTTTTATTTTGCGATTTAATAACGGACATGGCTGATTAGGGCTGAGTGAATTTTGGCTGAGAAATCTTTTTTATTGAGGGACCAGAGGCTTCACAGTTTAAGCCAGACAGAGTTGTGCAGAGATGGCTGTCATTAGGGAAGAGAGCATGTCATGTTTGATGTTAAAAGTAAATTTTTTTGCGAACTTATTTTTTTAATCACTAGAAATGTGATTTCTATGGAATCCCAGGACCGCCAAAATGTAGTAAAAGGAAATGAGGATAATTATATGTTCATCATTTCCTTTGCCTACTATAAGCCAATAAAGTAAATTAAAAAAATGCATTGTTTTACTTTTTCAACAATTAAATAACAAAGTAAATTTAAAAAAGACTTCATTTTACTTTTCCATATATCATTTAACAGTTAAATAGTTTATCTATTTCCTATTTTACATTTCCCATTTTCCCATTTTCCCATTTACCAATTTACCATTTACCCATTTTACCAATTTCCCATTTTCCACGCCTCATATTATAATTAGAAGGGAGTGTCTAAAACCATGCATCGGATGGATTGGCTGTGTAACCGACAGTTCTGGAAACCGACTAGAGCAATCAAAAATATCCATGATTTTGTGATATTAGGCTATGTTCCAGGAGGTGGCAGTGGTGAGCCAAGATATATACAGGCTAATGAGTTAACTTCAATTCTCTCAACATTACGATTATTAGTTACATAAACTCAATCGGGTGATTGGTGTTTTTTGATCAGATATCCCTTCGTGGAGTGTGTCCTAATGTTAAACATCCAGTAAAACGTTCTTAAAAAGAATACTGCATCCCTCTGTTATTGATGTTCTGATGCAAGAATAAGCCTACTACAATTATTATCAGCACCGTAAATGATTTAATTTGTAGATTTATATCGATAATAGTATATCTATAAATCAAGGCTACGCAGATCTCGATCGGAGTAATGAGCTGAAAGAAAGAAGTTGTTTCTCAACGTCAACGTAAAAGGAACAGGCTAGCAAGTGCACGTTATTGCTACATTACGTCAGTGAAAAGGTCAGCCTTTGGCGCTGCAATTCAACAGTAGACAGTAGCAATTTGTACTGAAATTTAAATGTTAAACTTTACTTATATGTACCACCGTTGAAACAAATGTACAGTAACCTTAAACACTAAAGATTCTTATATTTTAAAGCATATTGCCCCGTAATCGCTCCGACTGTCTCCACTAACGTCCGCAAATTATTTTTTAATGAGCCGGAAAAGACGCGCGCATAGGATTGTGGGTGATTTGGGAGCGCGAAGAATACACATTTGCATCCTTGACCGTCTATGGGAAATTATCAGAATGAATGTAACGGTGTATGAAGATCGGAGACAAGCGCAAGTAGCCAAAGGTTTATTCGAATAGAAACTCGGGCACAAAAGTCAAAACAAGAAAACCCGTAGCGAGAATACAGGTCACAGTGAAACAATAACCAACACTGAAGGACAAATACAGGTGGTTTAAATACTGAGGCTGATGAAGCACAACCATAGACACCTGTGTGCATAATTAGGACCTAAGAGCAGGGATACCACAGGCATACATAGTTTAGGCCGGATCACCCCCCATATAAAGCATAATAGCTTCCGTATACTATAACTGATAATAACCTCGCCATAGAACTAAAGGTACATAACGGGACCCAGAATATAATGAACAGGATATTTGCGCAACTTGCGCAGCTGAACTACTGCTGGGAAAATAACTGAGCAGTCTATTAATGCAGGCATAGACCTAGTACTCAGGGGAGGAGGAGCGCCGTACGGAACGAACCCCAGGGGCATTCCTGACAATGGGACTCAGTCATTGATTTAAATTCGGAGGATCCTTGACATTGGAACAGTCCTTCGACGGACTTCGATGACGTAGCATCCTCGAAATTCTGGCTTCGAAAGCTCCTTCCTCAGTGGCGGCGCCAGAGCATTTTTTTGGCATAACTACGGTGGGGCTAATCCACACAGTGGTTGGGCTTAAATCAACGTCTGAATTTCAATGTGAATACATGCACAATAGAATAGAGCATGACATCAACATCATTCCCAGTAGCTAGAAATACCACGTCGGACTGAGAAGTGACAGTGCGAATGTGTGATGTTCCCTTATAGTGAACACACACTATCGACGGAGAGAGAGCGAGAGCGCATGCGATAGTTAACGGAGTTAACACTCCAAAATCGCTCCAATTAGTCATATTACAATATTAACAAACCCATCCATTGTTTGACCATGTAGGCTATGTCGATCGCTGAAATAGTTTGAAACTAAATCGGCTTGAATTGTTATACCGCTGTTAAAATAAACATGAAAGTGTGACCATAGCTACACGAAAAAACAATTTTTATAGTAGCCCTACAGTATACAACTGTTAATACAAAACAGTGCAATCTCATTTTACAAATATTCTCTATGTATGTTACATATATTGTGAAGATAAATTTCAATGTTAACAAACTTTAAAAAATCCATGTGGGCAAAAAAAGAAAATAAGTAATACAAAGTGAATGAACTAGCTACTTGTTTTAATTGCTGTTTTTATAACTCAGTCTAACCAGTAGATATGTTATTAACATATTATATTATAATATATTATACATATTAACACGTTATCAATTATTTCTGTTCACTGTGCACGCAGTACATTATCGTGCTTGCGAGAGATAGGCATGTCTTTTCATATTCCATAAAACTGTTTAATCTTGACCACTATATAACCTCACCTTTCATTTTTGCAGATAATCTTGATTTTGCATCTGTATGTTTTGTTAGTTTATTACTATTTAGCGAACTCTAACAACGCGCACTAGCCAAGTAACCTACACACGTAGAGGCTAATTAGGCTGTCCTGACTACCGTATGTGAAGTGAGCGCTACTGGAGCGATTTTGAGCGAGAGCCTTCTGGGCCGCTCAACCATTGCTCTGCGCTCTGCTAAACTGGGTCAGCTCCGCTCCTCGTTCCTCTTCCACTCCGCTCCGCTCACATACTCAAAAACGCAACTAAGTCAGCACAGTTGATATTCCATGGTGGGGCTAAGGTGGGGCAAACACGATTCTTGGTAGGGCTGTAGCCCAACCAAGCCATACCCTGCCGCCGCCCCTGTCCTTCCTTGACATTGAGAAACAGCCAGAGACAGTGGGATCTTTGGCTAGCTTTTGTCAGCTACCGCAGCTATAGTAGGTTATTTGATC
>JACXGM010033566.1:0-12239 GCA_016801145.1 Umbra pygmaea
AAGTGTGTGTGTGTGTGTGTGTGTGTGTGTGTGTGTGTGTGTGTGTGTGCGTGTGCGTGTGCGTGTGCGTGTGTGTGGGTGTGTGTGTGTGTGGGTGTCTGTGTGTGCCTGCAGTTCTGTATGTGTGTCCATACTTCTTCCTTTGGAAGAGCTTCCCTGTTCATCATGAAAAGAAACTCATTGACCTGAATCAGTAAGGAGCCGCGCCCAACCTAAGTGCAGCCCGTATTTAGAGGCCCCCTGCTGGTGGCTAGGAGAACATCAGCCTCGCCCACTTTGGCCCCTATACTGGAATAAAATAATAAGATACTGTACCTATATCTATAAATGTACATACTGTATATTCAGAATTTTTACTTGGTGTAAAGGTGCTGCAAGTGGTAGGTTACAAATATCAAATACACAACATGTTTAAAAAAACTGACATACAGTACACAGTATATACAATTGCTGGAAATTATTACATTTAAGCTTTGGCTAAATTTCATAACCTGACAGATTATTTAGGTAAAAAGCAATTCATTTGTCTAATAGATTGATAATAACTAGAGTTTTGTGGTTTATATATTTTGTTCTTGGCATGGCTGCAGTATTTTTTATCTGGCGCTGTGTTGTACTGCAATCAGATGGATATACGGGGATGTCCCATATAGGACAAACCAATTTAGGCAAAAATACGGGGCGTCCTGGCTGATACGAGACATAACCAAAACTTAACCCTAAACTTAAATATAACCCTAAAATAGGTTACTAATATTCAGCTAGTTTTTCAAAGTTTACACATTTTCTTAAGATAAACATTTTACAGTTTATACAGTCACCAGACACTGACAAATGTAACTTACAAATTGTAGGTACTGGCTATGTTAATTAAATAACAAAATTAAACAAATCAGCCTGGACAGCTTGGGATTTGATCGGGAAACCTGTTTATTACTACTCATGTGCTTTAACCACTAGGCCATTGTTGGCTTCCTGCAGCCTCCTGAGAACATTATAACATTTGAATTTGATTGGCTGATGAACAAGAAAGCTGAAGTTCGTTTAACGTGGGTGGACTTTCTTAAAGATCAGCCTTTGTGACTCAAAGGAACATTTCAGGGCACCGTTGTCCTTTCTGCCATTTTTTTGGTCGTGATTGACCTGTGTTGTCATGTAACTTCCAGGGTCAGTGGTGCCCTTACATATGTGCAAGTTACCCATGCCATGACGGGAATACTTTGGGAAACCATGTCAGTCAATCATTCTCTGCTGCATCCACAGATGCAAGTTAAGGCTTTACTATGCAAAGCAAAAGCCAATATTATACATCAACACTGTCCAAAAACGCTCAGTCTCCTCTGAGATTGACAGTAGCACAGTGGAATCATGTTTTGTGATTAGAGTCAACGGTTCAAATAGTTTTTGGACAAAACATTCATTGGGCCCTATTTTAACGATCTGAAATGCAAGTATCAAACGCAAAACGCAAGTGACTTTGTGGGCGGATCTTGGGCGATGTTGCTATTATACCTGCGGAATAAATTACTCTTGCGCCAGATGCAAATCTAAAATGGGTAGGTTTAAAGTAGCTACATTAGTCATAGGTGTGGTTTGGGCGTAACGTGCAATAAACCAATCAGAGCATCATCTCACATTCCCTAAAAGAGCAGGCACGCTTATTCCATGGCGGATTACTATTATAATGGTGGATTGCTATTGATTTTTCTCTTTTACAAAATGTAAATAAACAAATGTCACAAAGACATACTTTCCAATGTTTTGGGCTTACTCTCACTGAATTGCGAGGTTATGAATACATGGTGATATTTTTTAAATGTAGTCTAACATTAGACTTAGATAACTTTGATTACCTCACTATAGATGACACAGCAGCTCTTCTGCAAATAAGCTCTCCTTTCCCGTTCTGTGGCTGGGGCATTTGGGTTAAGTGGCACGCATGCAGTTCAACATCACGTCTCCATAATTCCTATATAGCATCGCAAATTACTTGTATGTTAATTGAATGGGTTCCCTTGCGGTTGATGTATATTAGTATGAAAAATTCAGCTTGAATAATTTGAGTAAATGTGTACACTAGATTCAGGCCTATTTATCACATCTTCATCAACACCACAATGATTTCCTTAGTGTGGAAATATTTAAAATATTATATGAATAACGTGCCACTGACTGTGGATTAGGTTATTCCTGGTCTGTGGCGGAATTGTTTTCTGAAACTGCAAAATAGCACCAGGGAACATTTGCACCAGAACATGCCTCTACTTTTTGCTGAACTGCCCCTGGGAGCGCAAATTAGTTCCCTAATTTACAGACTTGCGTCTGTGTAGGTGTAAAAAGTCTATTGCGCTGGGTGCAAGATTGTGTTCTCCATTGTGTTCTCCAGGCCAAACAGGAAATGGACCATCTAAGCTGGTATCATCTGCACATCTGTGAGGGCGCCATTAATGCAGAAAGATATGTACACATTTTGGAGCAACATATGCTGCCATCTAGACAACTTATTTTCCAGGGACATCCCTTTTCAAGCAGGACAATGCTAAATAACATTCTGCCTGGATTACAAGCATGTGGTTGCATAAGCAAAGTTTGCAGGTGTTAGCATGAACTGCCTGCAGTCCTGACCTGTCTCCGATTGAGAATGTGTGTCGAATTATGGAGCGCAAAATAAGGCAGCTGAGGATGTGCAAAAATAATTAATTCCACTTGCTAAACTTAACCGTCTGGCGTCAGTCACCAAACCCTTAATATGTTTTTTAAATGTAAAGGTGATGTTTCAAAGTGGTGAACAGTCAACTGTTCCTACTTATTTCGGAGAGCACTGCAGTCATCAAATTTGAAATTAGTGTACATTTTCGAAAATAAATTAAATTCACAAAGAAAAACATCACATAATGTGTTAATAATGTGTTTTGAATATACTGTTCCAACATTTTTGGAATTGGGGTTGTACAGTGTTCATAAATGTTTCTTTTTATTTTTCATTTTTTTTAAGGCTGACATGTGAAAGGTGCCTGCCAAATGCATGCTGATGAAGATTGTTATATATCCTGAATATCAAAAACTGTTTAGAATTGCACAAATTGTGGCATACAGGTAAGCCCAAATTAAATTTTGACCATCAACAGACATGGCAAGGACATGAACAATTGGAAAACCACAAATCATTTACAGATACAGTCACTCAGCTGGAGAACAGTAAACATAGCTTGAACGGTTAGAACATTGTCAAGTAGGGCGTTCGCGTGTTCCCATGCTGAGAATTGCTGGTTAGCGCCCCACGTGGGACAGTGCAGGAAGATGAACCGTTGTTCATCGAGTGACGTGGGTTTCATTGGAAGGCCTATTTTTCATTTTTACAGGAAGGGCATTGCAACTTATTTTTAAATAAAAGAGAGGTGCAAATGAAAATATTTGGGGAGGGTTGTTCCGATTTTTTTATTGAAAACCACACAATCTAAATGTTATCCTGGAATGGCTCCAGCTGATTCAATTACCAAATCCCCTATACATACAGTGTATTGTACATAACTTTGTATTCTAACCTATTCATGTTGAGATTGATTCAGAACTGTCCATATGTTTCAAATCTGGAATGGACCAGATGAAGCAGTGGAGGCTGGTGCACCTTAATTAAGGAAGAATAAATGTAATGGTCTCTCAGAATATTTTAATGTGTTTAACTCCATTCCATTTACACCAGTATATACACTAATATGAGCCCATCCTTCTCAATTAAGGTTCAATTTGGTTAACCACAGTCTAACAGTGGGCCTTGTCAGCATTTTGACTTGGGCCCCGCCAGACCCGGGGAACTGTGAGTGACCGCAGACTCACTCCCAGTGATCCAGGCTATTGTTATTATTAAAACACTCGGCTCCAGTGATGCTGCCTGGTAATCGGTCAACCCCCTTTGAGACCTTAGTCAGTATTACTGGATTAGTGAGTGACACACACTGGTTCAGCCAAGCTGCTTAACTTTTACTAACAATATGGACCACATTATTGTCACAGACAGGGAGAGAAGCCTGGACAGAGTGGATTATCAAGGTCAAATAGAGGCTGACCAGGGATCAGTTATTATTGATGTCGGGCCTGGAGCAATTACAGTAGGGCTAAATGCATTGCGCCAGCAGATCAAAAGATATATATACAGTGGGGAGAACAAGTATTTGATACACTGCCGATTTTGCAGGTTTTCCTATTTACAAAGCATGTAAAGGTGTGTAATTTCAGAATATCACATTGTATGAATTTTAAATAATTAATTTGCATTTTATTACAAGACATAAGTATTTGGTCACCTACCAACCGTTAAGAATTCCAGCTCTCACAGACCTGTTAGTTTTTCTTTAAGAAACCCGCCTGTTCTCCACTCATTACCTGTATTAACTGCACCGGTTTGAACTTGTTACCTGTATGAAAGACACCTGTCCACACGCTCAATCAAACAAACATACTCCAACCTCTCCACAATGGCCAAGACCAGAGAGCTGTGTAAGGACATCAGGGATATAATTGTAAACCTGCACAATGCTGGGAGGGGCTACAGGACAATAGGCAAGCAGGTTGGTGAGAAGGCAACAACTGTTGGTGCAATTATTAGAAAATGGAAGAAGTTCAAGATGACGGTCAGTCTCCCTCAGTCTGGGGCTCCATGCAAGATCTCACCTCGTGGGGCATCAATGATCATGAGGAAAGTGAGGGATCAGCCCAGAACTACACGGCAGGACCTGATCAATGACCTGAAGAGAGCTGGGACCACAGTCTCAATGAAAACTATTAGTAACACACTACACTGTCAAGGATTTAAATCCTGCATCGCATGCAAGGACCCTCTGCTCAAGCCAGTGCATGTCCAGGCCCGTCTGAAGTTTGCCAATGACCATCTGGATGATCAGATGGTTCCCTCAGTAGATGGGTCATGGCTGGGTCTTCCAGCATGACATTGACCCAAAACACACAACCAGGGCAACTAAGAAGTGGCTTCGTAAGAAGCATCTCAAGGTCCTGGAGTGGCCTAGATAGTCTCCTGACCTGAACCCAAGAGAAAATCTTTGGAGGGAGCTGAAAGTCCGTATTGCCCAGCGACAGTCCCGAAACCTGAAGGATCTGGAGAAGGTCTGTATGGAGGAGTGGGCCAAAATCCCTGCTGCAATATGTGCAAACCTGGTCAAGAACAACAGCAAACGTATGATCTCTGTAATTGCAAACAAATGTTTCTCTACCAAATATACCAAATGCT
Source organism: Umbra pygmaea (assembly GCA_016801145.1). Lineage (NCBI taxonomy): Eukaryota > Metazoa > Chordata > Actinopteri > Esociformes > Umbridae > Umbra > Umbra pygmaea. The sequence continues at coordinate 5,246 of JACXGM010033566.1, forward strand.
TTTCTGAAGTATCAAATACTTATGTCATGCAATAAAATGCAAATTCATTATTTAAAAATCATACAATGTGATTTTCTGGATTTTTATTTTGGATTCCGTGTCTCACAGTTGAAGTGTATGTAGTGGATTTTTAGATGTTCACAGGACTGATTATAGCAGCTGTCTAAGGACTAGCAGTCTCTCACACTTTTTTGAGGACTGCCTGAGTGAGACACGGAAGGAAGGGGAGCAAACCCCCCACTATGGGTGAAACAACAGGAAGCTGAAAAAACTCAACATTATACTATACATCTGATTTTCTCCACACAGCGACTAGAAGAGACAAATGCTATCTTTCCATGGTGAAGCATATTTAAATGTTATAACTCAGTCCTTTGGTTACAGCCCGGATAGCGTCGCCAAGTCGAAGCATAATCTAATTGTTAAGGTACTCCTTTGTTTCCAAATCCAGCCAGTGAACTGATCTTTATTTCGTATTCAGCAGGAGATATGTGGGTGTCACCTCTCCGGGGGAAATGTAGGTCTTTAATTTTAATCAGATGAGTACTCTTTAACAAGGCTGCTGGCCCACGTTCAGTGTGCGCCATAGCAAATGTGTTAGAATAAATGTTGAGAAATAGACTGAACCGTATAAGACATGCTTAGATCGTAGATCATACTTAGGAATTTAGACAACATGTAATTCTTGGTATTGTATTATGTAATACTTTGTCGGTTAAAGCCTTGTACTTCGATGCCCTTTATCTGGAATGAAATATTATTCACTTAACTAAGTTCTGTCTGAGACATTCTAAGTCATTTTCCAGGAGATCTCCAGTGGAGATATAATGGTAACGTAAGCTATCTTGTTACGGCCTGCTCGAAGGTTCAGCTCTTATCACGCACCCATTCAAGAAGGGTGCGCACTGTTTCTGACTATCGCGGGCTACAATTACGTTTTCCCGGGTCGCTCTAGTAGTGATTTTCCGTAGCTGTTTACACACACAGATAAATAATCGATATGGGGTCAGATAGTTAGATAGGAAATATCAACTACCTCTATACTATCAATCCTCTGTACGCGTTTATTAAGCATTTCTCCTTTCTTAACTCAGACTATTGCAACAGGGGAGAAAAGGAAATATATTAATTATTAATGCTTTAATATGCACTTATGAAGATAAAGCATTTATATATTAATTATTAATGCTTTAACTTCATAAGTTAAAGCATATTAATTCTATTATTTACTCCCTTGACTACATGTAGCCTACCTATGATAGAAATTACAGACCTCTACATGCTTTGTAAGTAGAAAAACCTGCAAAATCGGCAGAATATCAACTACTTGTTCTCCCCACTATATACAGTGCCTTGCGAAAGTATTCGGCCACCTTGAACATTTCAACCTTTTGCCAAATTTCAGGCTTCAAACATAAAGATATGAAACTGTAATTTTTTGTGAAGAATCAACAACAAGTGGGACACAATCATGAAGTGGAACGAAATTTATTGGATATTTAAAACTTTTTTAACAAATAAAAAACTGAAAAATTGGGCGTGCTGAAGAAAAACAGGCCCAAACCATGATGCTGCCACCATCATGTTTGACAGTGGGGATGGTGTGTTCAGGGTGATGAACTGTGTTGCTTTTACGCCAAACATATTGTTTTGCATTGTTGACAAAAAGTTCAATTTTGGTTTCATCTGACCAGAGCACCTTCTTCCACATGTTTTGGTGTCTCCCAGGTGGCTTGTGGCAAACTTTAAACAAAATTTTTATGGATATCTTTCAGAAATGGCTTTCTTCTTGCCACTTTTCCATAAAGGCCAGATTTGTGCAGTATGCGACTGATTGTTGTCCTATGGACAGACTCGCCCACCTCAGCTGTAGATCTCTGCAGTTCATCCAGAGTGATCATGGGCCACTTGGCTGCATCTCTGATCAGTCTTCTCCTTGTATGAGCTGAAATTTAGAGGGACGGCCGGGTCTTGGTAGATTTGCAGTGGTCTGATACTCCTTCCATTTCAATATTATCACTTGCACAGTGCTCCTTGGGATGTTTAAAGCTTAGGAAATCTTTCTGTATCCAAATCCAGCTTTGAACTTCTCCACAACAGTATCTCGGACCTGGCTGGTGTGTTCCTTGTTCTTCATGATGCTCTCTGTGCTTTCAACAGACCTCTGAGACTATCACAGAGCAGGTGCATTTATACAGATATTTAATTACACACAGGTGGATTCTATCTATCATCATTGGTCAATTAGGTCAACATTGGATCATTCAGAGATCCTCACTGAACTTCTGGAGAGAGTTTGCTGCACTGAAAGTAAATTGGCTGAATCATTTTGCTTGCCCAATTTGTCCGTTTTTTATTTGTTAAAAAGTTTTCAAATATCCAATAAATTTCGTTCCACTTCATGATTGTGTCCCACTTGTTGTTGCTTCTTCACAAAATATTACAGTTATATATCTTTATGTTTGAAGCCTGAAATGTGGCAAAAGGTTGAAATGTTCAAGGGGGCCGAATACTTTTGCAAGGCACTGTATATGCTTGGATTATGTCCTGTGATAAACACTCCACTAATATTTTTTATTTGGTCTTATTTGGAAGTTGGTGTTGAGATTCTTTAGAGAGTACTGTATATAGTTATACATAAAGTTATATTATAATCATTATTCACTGGGTTTAGATTGGCTAACCATTGTAATTAACAATGTAAACCAATATATATTCCTACTACTTAGCTACACATTTCTTGTGAATGTCCTTATATCAGTAATTGATTTCAGCTGCTATTCTGCTGTCATCTAAATTCCAATGAAGTAAGCAATCAGCTGAGGCTACAGTACATCATGTTAGTTGGTGTAACAATATTAACTAGTGGTGTGCTCACTAGGGTAGAGTGAACTGAATCAGTCGGCTCAGTTATTTTGAAAGATGCAGATGTTTTAAATCACTTAATCATTGAATTAATCTTTTTGTCAATTCTATTTATCTCATGATGGGACCATTTATTTTACTCTATTAGCAACCAATTTAATGTTTCCAGAATATAGCACAAGAAAATTGTAATGGAAACAAATAAACCTTGTTTAAAGTCATATCCATGTTTGTCTTTGACTACATTGAACACAGACACTATGAGCAATGTTATTACTTTGATTGTTTGTTAGCCTACAATCTTGGCTTTGTTAGCTAGCAATCCTGAGGTGCGGGAAGCATATCGCAGACATTTGTAGGACAATGAGATATTTTTCACCCATGCTTGGCTAGAGAGAGCAAGAAATAATAATTTGTACTACAGTAATGTTATTGCCTGTAATTGAAGAACTGTTGTTGAGACAGAAAAATGTATATAGGTATGAGTTCTGTTGTGAAAATAAGAGGTCCTGCTGTACCAATGGCGCTACAAGCTTTACAGCTACAAGCCTTGGCTGTCCTTGATTATTTAAAGTATAACTTCTATCTGCATATTTTCAAGCTGGCGCTGTGTTGCTAAACAGACAAAGTGACACAATTTTTTCAGTATATAGAGAACTACAAGTCCCGCCCACTCTCAATCACATTGCCTGTTTTTATAAGGCCGTCCTCTTGACAACATTACTACCTAACACAATGGCTACTATCCAAGACTTTGCAGATGTGGACTTTTTCAACTTGCTTTTACATTATGATAATCCAACAGTACATGTTTGAGCCAGAGGACTTTTTCATTAATTTATTTTATTTTAATATTACTTATTTATTTTTAGGTGGGCCAAATGAGAACAAATTCTCATTTGCAATGGTGACCTGGCCATGATAAAGCACAATGGTACAAGATGACAAAGTTACACATAAAGTACACACAAAAATACAGAATGCAGTTACTCAGAATACATGATTGGAAGTATATTTACAGTATGTGCAAATTTGGTCTAAATTTGAGGTAGTTCAGTTGGAATATAAATTGGCAAGGTAATAACACTGGACTTACTATAATTCCAAAAATAGACTGGGAAAAAAAATAATGTTTGTGGAAATGAATTGTAAGTTTAATACCTATTTTTACTTTATGAATAGCATAAATATATAGTTACTTCATAAATAACAATTTACAATTTTATAATGATGTTTTATACTACTTTAAACGTTAATTCTGAAGGTTGGTATTGACTATTTCAACTAGGTTACTGAATCTGCCTCATTAGAAGAGGGGAGAAAAATAAACTAGTTCTTGTCATTGCATATTATGTGATAACTGTGATGTTTATATCCACCCCCAGTACATGTTCATTGTGTTTCTTGTTTGACATTGCCTATGTTGTTGTGTTATCACATCCATACTTAAATTAATTAGTAAAGCATAATATAATAAATTAGTGAGATTGCTGTTCGTCTAGATGGCATATATTTTGTGTTCATGCATATTTTGTGATAATTGCAATATTAAATAAAAACATATACAGTAGGTGATAGAATGTTGCTCAATCTGTACCTACTGGAGTTAAATCATCTATGGTAATGTTTGAATATAGAAAAAAGTGTTTATTTGTTATAGTTCTTCTGAGTTTGTTGCATCTGGATTCCTTAAGTAAACTATACCTGTCTTACATCACTCTTGCTTCCGCCTCCCTTCTACCATCTACACTGAACATAACAGGAGGTTTTGATAGTCAGTTGATGTTTTTTTACTCACTGTGCCACAGTATCCCAAAAGTAATGCAGTAATAAGCTAATGAAATACTGTAAGAAATACATTTATTACATCATATTAATATATGAAATCCTAATATTCCAAATTTCCCTAAATAAATTGATGACTGATAATTTTCATAGCAATAGGCATAATTCATAAGTCATGCTGCAGTTAAAAATCATAGCTACAGTAGCAAGGTTCAACTTTCACCAAATCTCTTCATAATCGCACATACTGTACAAGTAACACACATTTAAAACACTCAATCTATAACACTGTTTTGTCATAAACAACTATATTCAATTAAAAGTCCTATTGATGATAATTTGTCTGGCTCCTGGTAGTACAAATGGCTTATGTGATGTTGGCTAAAGTTAACTTGGTTGCAATTAATTTCTACACCTTGCATTGCACATTTTGTTGTTTGAACAGGAATTTTGAAGAGGATATGACGATTTGTGCTTCCACAGTTTTTGTTAATGTGCACACGCCGGTTCATATTTAATATGATTTATTACTTTTAGGCCATTGTGTTTTTTTTGTTACAAAGCACTGCATAGTGTAGGGAATCACAATCCTATAATCATAATTTATTAGATTTTGTTTTTAAATACCAAGGAATATAGTTTTTACAGCATTTGTAAAATGGTCAGCAAGAAACAGAATGTAGTAACATTGTGATGGCGAACAGTACCTTTAAGGGATTGTGTTGACAGAGTCTGGGATATACCAAAAGTTCATCCACTTCACGCATGTAACACACTGAACACTCTGCAACTGCTTCTGCAGCTCAAAACTGCCAGGCAAACCGTAGCATTCCATTACAGATGAGTGAACTTCAGGTGTATACCAACAATTTCTTTCTGCGACAGGTGTGATCCGGGCATTAATGGTCTCCACTCCATATTCAGAATCAGTCCTGCACAAAACTGAAAATTGAGTTTCTGCATTACAAAACCCAGACTCTGTCAACACCATCCCTTCAGCTGAAGTTGCATGACATGGCAGGGGGGACAGGGAACCAACCACACAGGTCTCTACTGGCTAACTAGCCAAACTATCAAGTTATCTTCAGCCAAATCCCCTTCATAGCTACCAGGAGAAAGACAAATATTATCAATAGGCTTTTTGTATGAATAGTGTTGTTTCTTGTCAATACATCTGCCTTCACAACAAATCAAATGATTATCAATGAATGTTATATATGTGTATAACTGCTACCTGAAAACTGATATTGTAGAAACAGGTTAGGAAAGAGAGAGTATTAATATTCCCTTTTCCTCTCTACAGCAAAGTGCTGAGGAGTTAAAACAGGAATGTTACAGAGTGTATTAAGAATCAGGGCCCGGTTCCCCGATAACGTTCACTCTTAGCCCACTAAGAAGACTCAAAAAGATATATCTTACCGAAGTTGTTTATGTTCTTAAGTGTGTTCCCCGAAGTCTCCCTTAGGAAGCTTCTTAACACGCTGCCTCTTAAGTGCGACGTTACGAAGGCGCTGTCCCAAGGGAAGGTGCTGAATTAGTTTGCATCGATTGCTCAGGAATCGATTTTTCAGTTCACGCGAGGTGCAATACGGAAGATGCAATAGCAACGCACGCAGCATTGAACCACCTGGAACACCGTAACACCTACGTGAGGATGCTCTTTGTGGACTACAGTTTGGCATTTAACACCATCATCCCGGACATCCTTATCAAAAATTGCTCCACTTGGGCATCTCTCAACTCCATCTGCACTTGGATAAGGGATTTCCTTACCAACCGCTCACAAGTTGTCCGACTGGGGTCCTACCTCTCTTCCACCATCACACTCAGCACAGGGGCACCGCAGGGGTGTGTTCTCAGCCCCCTGCTATACTCCCTGTACACTAGTGATTGTTCCCCAACTCATTCAACCAATACCATTATTAAATTTGCAGATGACACCACACTTATCGGTCATATAGTAGAGGGAGATGAAACAAACTACAGGGCTGAGATCAAGAGATTATAACATGGTGCCAAAACAACAACCTGGAGCTAAACACATCAAAGACCAAAGAACTGATTTTGGACTTCAGGAGGAAGAAGCAGATGGACCCACCACCACTCCTCATAGAAGGTGTGAGAGTGGAGAGGGTCCACACCTTTAAATTCAATCAATCAATCAATCAAATTTATTTTATAAAGCCCTTTTTACAACAGCAGTTGTCACAAAGTGCTTTGACAGACACCCGGCCCGAGACCCCCAAAAGCAAGCAACACAAGTGATGCACAGTGGCTAGGAAAAACTCCCTAGTAGGAGGGACATAGGAAGAAACCTAGAGAGAGGCCAGACTCAAGGGGGTGG
>JACXGM010033567.1:0-12239 GCA_016801145.1 Umbra pygmaea
GTGTGCGTGGTAAACCTTGATGTGCGTTTGATAATGCGTAGTGTTACATTCTTATGGTTTCAGTCGTGTCGGGTCAATTAGTGTATTGTAAGTCTCATAGGTGTTGAGCCTCGTGTTAAATAACCTTTATCGAGTGGAATAAACTTATCTTTACTATGAATATGGGGTGCATTATATGCCGAATGACAATAACATATAGGCCTAGAATGTCATTGTGAGGTTATTATAATGTGTTTTCATTTTGGGAAGATAGTGAAGGCTTAGGTGTAAAATGCACGGCCCGCCACTGTTGTTAAGTTAATGTTTTAACCTGACCAATATACATGTTATTACGGTAATGCATTTGAGTTTTTGGAAACTTGGGCGGGAATAATTTTAGTTCTTGACAGTGGCTGAAGTGTAATAGATTGTTGAAGCTACAGACCAAAAAAGGTTGAACTGGAAGACAGTTGTGTCTTTTGTAGTTAACACTGAGCAGATGTGGCAGTTTGGACTCAAAATGCTTGATGCCGAAGACTGTATATATGTGTTCCTGTTCTGTGTGTGTGTTTGTCATTGCTCTTTGTTTCAATACTGTACAAGTGGCACCCATTAAGTCAACATTAAAATTAATCAGTGACTCCTCCCTCCCGTTATCCTGTTCAGCTGGTTCCAGTCATCATCGTCCAATCCCATCATCCCTCCTGTTTTATATAATATGCCTTTTTGTGTTTGCTCTCTTTTGGTCTGTGTATTGTTGTGTGTGGTTGATGCCACATTGTATGTAGTACTCCTCTGTCAGTGTGGGTTTTGGTTGGTTTGTGAATAAGGACTTCATTTGCTAGATTGTGTGGTTAGGCCTAGTGATGGGAAATAAAGTCTTATTGAAGCATATGAGGCTTCCATCAAATTGGGCCGATTTCTTAAGGCCTCAAACTCATAACTGCCAACCAAGGCAGTAGTGGTGCAACGGATCGTCATTGATCCGTGATCCATTCGGATCAATATCTTCGGTTCGGCACACACGTGATCCGCGGATTGATTTCTGAAAAAAACAAGTTTTGCGCATGTTCAGTCCGCTCACAGCATGGTCATGGTGAGCGGAGGAACAGAGGAGCTTGAATGCCCCGCGTCATTTAAATCCCCTGTATAGGAGCATTTTGGTTTCCCTGTTAAATATATATATATGAAGGAAATAGGTTAGTGGATAAAACCGTGACAGTGTGTAGGCACTATGACACAAGAAAGCGATATTACAGTGGAAACACATCAAGCATGGCCACGCATTTGAAGCAACATCACCCTGGTGTTTCACTAACAGGAGTGAAAAGGAAGCTGCAAAACATCTAGAGCCATCTAAAGCCATCACAAACGCTATCGGTGTGTTTATAGGTGCTGACATGAGGCCATTTTTGGTTGTGCAAAAGGAGGACTTTAAACACATGCTGAAAGTCTTTGAGCCACGTTATGACATCCCATTGCATACGGCACATACTAAAGCGCTTAATGTGAAAAAGCTTAACGTGGTTTTAATGTACCTAAACAATAGTCTATCATCACCAAATTTCCCATGGCCATATCTTGTTATGATACACTTAAGCCTGTCAAAATAACTAAATCGAAATCCAACGATTATAGAAGTAATCTCACGTTAAAGTTTTCTTCTTCATTGGCTCTTATGGCGAGGAAAAGGTTTAACGTGATTTAATGTACCTAAACAACAGTCAATATTAACCACATTTCTCTCTCATATTGCTCATCATAACCAATGAAAATTATAAAAACAACTAACCCAAATTCCAATTATTTTTTATTTTTTATTTTGCTGATCCGAAAAATGATCCGATCCGTGACTCTGATCCGAGGAACGATCCAATCTGTGAGTTTTTTGATCCGTTGCACCCCTACAAGGCAGGCAAAAATGTAAATTACATGTCAGATTTTTCCCCCCTGGAAGTTAAGTGATTTCGCTTCACTTTATGTATCATAAACATTTTATTTTAATTTGGCTTTTAATTTTACAGATGATCAAGGTGAGAATAAGGTCCATTTATTATACAGACAATTATTTACAAACTGAAAGGAGAAGTACAACGACACATGGAGTTGGAAGTCGTTCAAAAACATTGTTAGAATGCTGACATCTGTGATGCCTCATGTAGGCGGTCCAGTGAAAGTCGGAGAACCGATAAGACCACTCACTATCTAGAATGTCCTGCAATGCAGTGACACAACTGTCATGGTTTGGAAAAAGAGGAGGCAAATGCATATTCAAAGGGTTTAGAATTTTACTGGTGTTTCTTCATGATATACAGGAATCTAGGCTAGAACAAGATTAGGGCAGGCATAGTAGTCCATAACAACTCCCAACAGATGTATACAGTGTATTTGCAGGTTTCCCAACAAGGCGTCAACATCAGTAAATCAATACTCCAAAACTCAGGCAGACTTAAACTTTCTGATACAGTCGTCATACATGTACACGTACCAGAGGCAAATTTACATCCTTCCAAACAGAACATAGATTTATAGCCCACTCTCCAAACTAGGGGAAGAAAGGGGACAAATTTGCAAAATACGTAATAAAATTATTCCTTCCCAAATGCTTGACAAAAGTTAGTCTTTAACAAGGACTTTCTCTGTATAACATAACGGCTATCTCTACCAAACCTTTCACATAACAGAGAACAATGCCCGACAACTTGAGTATGTCTACCCCCCCCCCCCCACTTATATATATAGATTACCTAAATTTAACGCTAAATTCTTTACATACTTGATTCTCATATACTGATACTTAAGTATATCAAAGTAGTTAATATTGATATTTAAAATAAAAACTTAATACCATTGTATCATGTTTCAACTCAGTTTCATACCTTTTCATACCTTGCGGTCTTATTCGCGAGTGAGGGGACAATGGAGCGGGAGATTGTTCAGAGAATCGGCGCAGTTTGGGGTGGTATTGCTCAATATATCGCACCGTTGTGACAAAAAGAGAGCTGAGCCAGAAGGCAATGCTCTCGATCTACCGCTCAGTTTTTGTTCCTACCCTCGCTATGGTCATGAAGGCTGGGTCATGACCGAGAGAACGAGATCCAGGGTACAGGCGGCCAAAATGTGTTTCCTCAGGAGGGTGGCTGGCATCTCCCTTAGAGATAGGATGAGAACCTCAGTCATCCGTGAGGAGTATAGCCGCTGCTCCTTTGCGTCGAAAGGAGCCAGTTGAGGTGGTTTGGGCATCTGGTAAGGATGACACCTGGGCTCCTCTCTAGAGTGGTGTTCCAGGCATATCCAGCTGGGAGGAGGCCTCGGGGAAGACCCAGGACTAGGTGGCGGGATTATATCTCCAACCTGGCCTGGGAACGCCTCAGGATCCTCCAGTCGGAGCTGGTTAATGTGGCTCGGTAAAAAAATAAGTTTGGGGTCCCCTGCTGGAGCTGCTGCCCCCGCGTCCCGACCCTGGATAAGCAGACAAAGATGGATGGATGCCCAGAATTGTGACAGTAAAATTCTCAATTTCTATGGAAAAATTAAGTACAATTTTGTTTTAGCAAATCTTCCTTGAAAAATATCTGATAAAACATCTGCTAAGTGGAACTGTCATCATGAAACACAGTGATGAGATTGTTACTTGCCATTTCAAAAGATAGGTTTAATTTTAATTAACATTTTATATCTTAGCTATTTTATTTAGCTAGATTATTCTATTGCATTCACCGAGTGCCTAAAGGAAAATAGCTACTTTTCTGTATACACAAACATAAATTACACTTTGTCTTTTCAGGAAATGTACTAGAGATACAGACAGGTACTGTAAGTAACAACTTTTGCCAATCAATTGTTTTTAGCAAATGTAAGGTCTGGATGGCTGGAGAGGAACAAGGTGAGGGATGACCAGATCAACAGCACAGATGGTTTCTGGAAATGGAGGCACAGAGATTTAGGGAGAGATAATGCCAACTAGGTATAATAAGGGCACAGCACTCAAACTGGCAATACAGACTGGCTAGGAATATTAATAACACAAGACTAAAACACACTTGGTAGTACAATAATCCAGCAGGGAATGATTGTCAACACCTCCCTAATAAAGGGAGGGTGGCAATCAGCCCCAGGTGCGGCAGAGGAAACAGGTGCTCAGGATCAGTGCTGATGGGACTTGTGCCTTCATGGGTGCAGGGAAAATGGAAACTGGTACTTGGGAACGTGATGAAGACAAACAAACAGAGACAAACCAAATGCACACACAAGGGCACCAGGATCAGGGAATAGACACACAAGGAAAAGGGAAACAGGTTCAGGAGGGCGGGCGGGTTCGTGACAGACAGTTCATCTACAAAAATCCTTGAATCCAAATTCACAGTTTACCTTATGTATGAACATATTTGAAACAATTGAAGTCAGCTTAAAAATACGGGACCACATCAGTGTTTGATTTTCAATCAATAGAGTGATTTGACAGATACAAAGCCTGAATCCTAGCGAGGGACTCAATCTGAAAGGTACATGGCCTACTGCAGTAAGGTAACATTTTTTATCAGTGATCATAAATGGAGATAGGAAAGGGTGGACTGTAAGCATGGATTTTGTGTAGCACTAACATAGTTTGGCGGGCTTGGGCAGGGACAACACAGTTTAGGGAGGTACAGCATGGGTCAACAGGAAGAAAAGGTGTTCTCCATTTTAACCTTTTAGGGAGTGGTACACACAGGCTGTGTCCAGCAGCAGTACTTAATTACAATCACTCTTCACAAAAATGCTACTTTTGTACATAGACCTGTCTTATATATACAGGAAGCTTAGAAACAGATTATTAGGAACACATCTTCAGCTCTTTCCTCACTATTAAAGAAAGACTAAAATGTGTAATATTACCACACAAAATGTGCAGTTTTACTATCCAATCAATGCAATTCATTCAGCCCTGTTTGAAGGCTGGAATTGGCCTGTAAGTTATATTTTACATATGAATAGAACTCACATGGATTTCAAGGTACATCAGTTACCTGTTTGTGATTGCGACGGATGGCCGAAATCACTGATAAGTTATCATTATGTCAAAAAGACCAAAGTCCTCTGGTGCCCAGGGAAGAAAAAAAAAGAAGAAAAGATGAAGAAAAACAGGATAAAGATAGAGGTAATGTGATGTATGATCAGTTTATCTATGTTGCATTAAGCATAGCAGTTAGTTTCACGATGCTAGTAATGTTCACTAATTTGAAATAGCTTATGACATAGTTATTTGAACTTGTGCACTATTTTATGGTATTTTTATTTGAATTGACTAAATTATATTATATATTAGGGGAGCGCCGATCCGATATTCAGTATTGGTATTAGTCCGATACTATCCAAAATTACTGGATCGGATATTGTAGGAGCTGGGGGAGTATATTCGGATCTGATACCATCACAGACTTAGTCCTGAACTGTCATACAAATGCTTAACACTTGAGCATAATCCGGTGTTTACAATATTTGTGTCCTTTGCAGTGTTGTAAACTGTAACATAGCCTATGTATTGTGATCATTACCTATTATTGCGCATCACTTTCCTTGTGCTGTAATAATCTCCACAATCTCGTTTTGTGTTGCATCAATGCAGGTGTATTATGCGATTCATATATTTTATTCATATTGAACAATTCTTTTTAGCAAGTTAAGAGCCAGGCTTCTTGGCGTTAATTCCATTCAATCATTTGTTTGAACTGCTGGTCGAGATTCTACTGCAGACTTAATTAAGCACAGTCTATCATGCGCACATAAAAATGCTGCAGGCAAAATCAAAATTAAGATACATTTTCTTAGTGTTAATTTATAATTTATATAATCAATATAAAAAACGTATTTGAAAATATAATTGAAAGACATTTCTAATTAAATTAAACATTCAAATTAAGTATTGTGCTCAATGCGCTGTTCATGGTCAACAAAGTCAGACATGCATTCCAACACAAGAGACTCTCAGTGCGCCAACTCTCGCTTCCAACATCGGAAAACAGTTCAGTGCGCAGCACAGTGAGAAATTTGAGGTTTTTCTTCACTAACATGATACACGGTCAAAACAACACCCCTTCATCCAAAGTTCAAAGTTGCACTACATAGCAGGGAACGGGAACCAACAACAGAGGTAGTCATATTATACTGGCTAACTACTCAAGCTCCATATAAGCTAACATTAGCCTATTAAGGCAAACAAATATTCCTGCCAACTATCGGTAGTCTGCCAAATATCAGGAAAAGGCCTATTTCTTTAAAAGTATTGTTTATTGATGATACTCTGTTTGCCCCCCCAAAAAATAACAATAATACAAAATGAATGTAATACATGAATATGCTATTACAACAGATTCAGAGCATTGGTGAAAAATCATCCTACTAGCTATTCCTTTCGTTAACTTAAATAGCAGATGATAACGCTATTATGCCTAAATCTAACAAGATTATCAGTCATCAATTTATGGGGAATTTGTAGTGATAAACCATTGGATAGTAGGCTGTAGTACTAAATGGTATAGTAGTTTTATTTCCCAACATTTTTATTCATTTGCTGCTGGGTCATTTTATGGCTAGTGTGGATGTGCAGAGGTTTGCAGAAAAACACTTTTTCAATCCCTACTCATGCACTATCCTTTATAAGCTAGAGCTAGTTTTTGCAACAGCTTTGTTAAAGTTATATTATTAGATAAACCAGATCTTAAAATGTCCCAGATCTTAAATATGTTTTGTTTGATCTCAAATAAGATTGTTTAGTAGTACTACAAGCTGGAATACATAACCCTCTGCCAGCGTGCATTATAATTTAATTCCTGACCAATTACAGGTACTTCTATTCAGATTTTTTTATTGTGCATTTACTGTGGTATTGGTCTTAAAAAGCAATTCAAGTGGCATTAAAAAAAGCCTTAAAAAGTCTTAAATATAATGTCATTACACCTGCTAGAAAGGGAAGGCCAGTAAGGATGTAGAACATTTGCCACATTTGGAAATTGCTTTTAAGTTTGTGTATAGTTATTTATTTTTGTGTATCTTTTTGTAAAGTAGTTTGTATCTGTTATTTATAATTTGTGGAATGTTACTTATATACTGTAAGAAAGGCAAGGCAAGCAAGGATTCTATAATACAGTTTTTTTTCTGCAATCTTATATAATATAAACTTAATTTATATTGTATTTATAATTTAGTTTTGTGTGTGTGTTTGTTTCCAAAATATTTTCTAAATAAAGACAACCAAGACAATGCTGTGCAGTTTGTTTCTGTGTGAGTGTATGAACACAATGATCAGTGGTGGAATTGTCTGTGATTCCAGTGGCACCAGGGGAAATCTTGCATAGGGCAGCAAAAACTACATAGCTGGCCAATGAACTCCCAGGAAACAAAGTGACATGATGTACAACGCAGCTAGAAGCTAACGTTAGGCTAATGTTGCGTTAGAGATGTTAAATATAACGTTCAAATGCATTGTTGACTTACCTTAGAACAGATGTAGACGTCCTTGTTGATTTTATTTATATAGTTGGTGTTGTGGTGTACCGCATAACTTAATCCATAGCAGACACTTACCTGGGTTGAGATGTGGCTTTGGAAAGGATAAAAAATAGACACCTTCGCCAGTGGTGTAGGCACGGGTGTGCCAGGGTGTGCTTGTGCCACCCAAAGAGGCAGCTATAGCCTCGGCAAAAAAAAAATGGTTATAGCCTTGGCAAAACATTTTTTTTAAACCTAGTCTATTATGGTCTAATTATAATATTTGTTCATTTTAAATAAATTATTATTTTTTTCGTTAAAAAACAACATCTAGATCCACGCCTACACATTTAAGTGTATGCGCAAAAATTGCCGCCAACGTGACCCCAGCGAATATCACAGGAGGCTAGCAGTGTAGTAGACTGAAAGGGGCGTAATAGCCCAACACATTCAGCAGCTAATCTTGATCTGTATGTGCCAGTGCAGTGCGATACATTGAAATTGTGCGCTTACAGGTACAGACTTTATGCATAGTATTGTGTTTGTTTGCGAAAGGTATTTTAATGTATGGTCTGTTTGATACAGATCAACATCAATGTATCCCCTTTCTCCGTAGAGACCATATATATAGAGAACATACATTTACTATTCCTACAGAACTTGTTAAACAACCAGGATTGTAACGATTAATTTACACACCCTGTACATTTTTTATTTACTCCCATGACCGTTTAACACTGTCAGGGTTGCAAATGAAAGAATACAATAAATAAAATTGTTATACACCATCAGCATAAAGCAGGACCAGCGGCACGAGGGGGCAAAAGGGGGCAATGCCCCCTCAGTTAGAATATTTTGCCCCCTCAGTTTTGATTCCAGTATGTGTCCTACAAATCCCTCCACAGTCAGGCCTAACTGCGATTTGTTGCGTTGATTATTACGCTGTGCTGCTGCACAGGAATCAAAACCAGCGGGTTAACATAAAAAAGTCACACATTGGTAAAAATCATACGTTGATTGGCCTTCACACAGTAGAAAGGCGGGCTAATTTTGAAATGGATAATTACGTTCAAATGTAGCCTAGTAGTAGATTGTTTCCCCCGGAAAGAAGTTTCACAGCTCAATTATGGATGTTAGAAAGTAGTTTTGCACATCCTCAACTCAAAGTGGCGCGGAAATGGAGACGCCAGCCACAGAGGCTGCCTTGCCTGCATTGCCGGTAACACCGAGACATTCGACCGCCGATGCCACTCGGGCTAACACAAAATGTATAACCTAGAGATAATATTAAAATGGCACAGGTAATTGGTCTCAACATTTGGTCACGGTTAGGTAAGGGTTGGGATGGGTGTGGAGTGTAGGGGGCAATAATAAAAAACAAAAAAGTGGGATTGGAAATTATGCACAACATAGAACAATGACAACCCTGTTGTCAAATACTGAAGCTGACCTTTCCCCATAAAAAAAGAAATATCAGCATTGTCAGTTTTGAATTATTGTGTAATTTGCAAGCTTTTGGAAATGGTGGAAAATAGCTTGGCAATACGTTATTTTCTTCATTACTTTTGATTGTCTATAGCGGGATTGAGGTGATGTGGTGTGATGACATTTGACATTTTTCGTTTATAATGTCTAATTTATTGTTGATGTTGTTATAGTTTAATAACTGCTTTTTGCAATACATTGATGGTGGGTAGAATTTGAGCAATATATAATATGAGCTATATGGAAATTAGGAACTTTTCTTCGCAGAAGATGTAGCTGCTGCAGCAGTAGCAGTGTTTTCCAAATGTATTTTTTTTAACTGATCAGTCAAAGTTGATAATCAAAGTTGTAAAGCAGTCTAACATGTTTTATTATGGCAAGACAGCCGTGTGTCTGGCTGCAATTGAATGCGTTGTGTATTTTTAAAAGTTACAAATGATTACTGGCCACTCCACTAGGCTAAATACTATTTACATTATTCGTTGTGTTATTACCGAGCTGAAATATGTGTGCCTCCTTAGTAATTTTGGGTGCCCCCTTGCAGAGGTAATTCTCCCGTCGGGCCTGGCATGAAGCCACACTGGTTTAATGGAATACACAATTGTAATTATAGTCAGTGATATCGATGAGCCTTAGGCATTCATAAATACACGGGTGGCATTTTTTCTTGCTTTATGCCTGGATTATATTTTTTATGCTCTTCAAATTTATAAAAAAATATAATTTACTACAGTAGAGCGAAATATGCGGCTCTCATAGACTTGTCCGTGTATGCGATTGGTCCTATGACACCGCCCCTTTTATGTAAGCGCGCTTGTCACTAGATTGGGAAATCCTGGGTTGATTTAATGAATTACTAACCACGGTCATGACATCTCGTATCTAGATCGCAGTTGTTAGGTTTAGTGAAGCCAGGTAATGAAAGGAAATCTAGGGCATGTTGAACATAGCTTAGTATAGGCCTCTGTTATGTAGAGAAAAATCGATGTGGCACACCAAGTTTTTTAGATGCACACCCAAATATTTTTTTCTGGCTACGCTACTGACCTTCGCCCAGCCTTTCGGGATACCTAGTATCGGAGTTGCATGTACCCCATGCACACCGTTTGACCATTTTAAACTTAAAATGTCACAAAAATACACATGAAAACTCTGCAATGCATTTCAATGGACGTGGAAGCAGAGAATGTCCAAGTGTATTGGGTTAGCTATGCGCACTGTGATTGGCTCATTGCGTTTGGGGGCGTGGTTTAGCCATAGGTCAGTTTTAAACCCTGTGCGAATGATATTCAGGTGTTTTTTTGGTAACACATTATTGTATAGTCAATCTTTAGATACCTTACAGACTATATACAGAGTATCTGTAACATTTCAATGAATTATCTACAAACAGTTACTCTAACCTCAAACATTATCCTAACCCTGACCATAACATTTTGCCTATCCCTTACCTTAACACTTATTCTAAACCTAATCCTAAATTTAACCATAGTAATAATTGAATAGTCTTTTGACAGTTTGGTATAGTATACATATTGTACCTGTAGAGTATCTACAGCTAGTAAGCATGACTATTCAAATTAAATGAAACCGTTTTTTGTTTACTGATTACAACACAAGGCCAACATGTAGCTACACATTAAGTAGTTGTAGAAGAAATCAGTCTTTAAAAGCATAGTAATATTTTCTATCTACAGTGTAAGCCTGAAGCTTCAGGAGGACGGGGTCACTTTGCCCAAAGCATTGCAGGCATTTGAGAGAGCCCTTCTCATGCTCACAAGCATGCTCACCAACCCTGGAGAGTGTTTAGAGTAGTTCAACGATGAGATTGATGTTGATGGAAGGTTTAAGTCAGTGGTGCTTAACCATAGCGGAGAGCAGTGGCGGTGCGTGGCAATTTTTACAGAGGAAGCCAGCGAGGTTTGTATGTAAATCATATTTATATTGCCTTACATAGGCGCCAATTTATGTTTTCTTCCGTGGGTGCTCACGGGCGTGCACACCCTTTAAATAGTAAAGAAGTCAAAAATGTTCGCATTTCAGAAACACATCGTTGTGTGTCTGAGGCATGTGATTGGTGAGAAGCCAGGTTCAACTTGGCCTCCCTTGGTTTTTTCTTTACGATGAATTGACCACTCAATGTCGAGCTCGGTAAAACCTAGCCTAATTCTGATTGAATGAACATGTCGTTTTTTTTTCTCCAAGGAAGGGCAGCTTTTTTTTTGTGAAAAACATTTACATTTTAAGCGTTTCTAGCATTTAAATGCATTACTGCCCACTAGACAGAGCACAGACAGAACTGCACCACCCACACAGTGGCATAGGGGCGCTGTTTTGCTCTACCAGCTGAAGAAGAAAATAATAATGGAATGTTTTGACAGTGAAATTGCAAAATCTGTAAAAAAAAAACAACCGTCCATTTATAATTCCTACAGTGAATTTAATTTAAATTATGTTTTATATTTTATGAGGAGGCCAGGCTTCCTTTGGCCTCCTAGAGAAACCGCCACTGGCGTAGAGAGGGAGCAGTTTGACAGGTAGTTTTTTCTAATCAATAGAATATTGGAATGTGAGATTATGTAGCCAAAATCAAAAAATCTAGGTGAGGTGTCAGGTGTTAATATGTATATTTTAGTTTAAACACCTATCATTAATGAAAACACTTAAGCGTACTTAATTGTACTGTCACAGGGTGAAGTCCCAGCTGCTGGAGGGAGTGATGGATGCCTTGAGGACACGCTTCAGGACTGTGGACACACATGAAGTTCTCCAGGCTGCTGCCAAGCTTGTGGACCCCAGGAAGTGGCCCACAGATGAAGATCTTGCAGCCTATGGAATGGACCACCTCAGAGCTGTGACCAACCACTTTAAAGATGTGCTGGACCACATGGGTTGCGACATCAAAGCAGCCCGGCATCAAGAGTGGCCTAATGCTAAAGTCCTGATTAAGACGCTACCTCAGTCCCAGCAGTCCAAGTCCTGGGAGTACTTCTTCGAAGATGAAGAGAGGAAGACATTGTTTAAGAACCTCTTGATGGTCATCGAGATCATCTTAATTCTTCCCATGTCCATGTAACGATTCCCAATTCCCCTTCCTTGGACACTTCCACTTCCCTATTTCATCCCGCTGAGAACTACAATTCCCATTCATCAGTTCTACTTCCTGTGGACTACAGCTTCCCTAGTCATACCTCCTAAGAACTACAGTTCCCATACCCGGACTTCATTATCATGATTCACCACACCTGCATACTCCATTTTGTATATAAGCCACACACATCCATAGCCTCCCTGCGAGGTATTGT
>JACXGM010033569.1:0-12247 GCA_016801145.1 Umbra pygmaea
TTGGATTACTCTACCATTTAATATCCCTAGATGTACTTTAGCCATCCAGCTATTCCGTTTTGTCCTATGCCTGCTTGTTTGGATAACTACCTGTGGATATACTCTTTACCTGTTCCTATGGAAGGTCAAACAGGTCAATAAATAACATTGTGCTATTTGACATTGTTTTGAGTATTCACTCAGTACAGACATTACACCTTTACATTAGACTGATTTACACAATGAAGGACCACTTCTGTGTTTGGAGTGTTATTAAGGAGTTGTTTTCCACTTATGTTGTCTTGAAATTTTTTGTTTTTCTGTAAGATCCTTCTGTTGTTGACTATTCCCTGTTTCATATGTTACTACTAAGTTGTGATTGTTTTACCAATTTCTCCTAAATGTATGCACTCACTTGTAAGTCGCTCTGGATAAGAGCGTCTGCTAAATTAATAAAATGTAAAATTGTAATAAACATTCCTGTGATTTCCAGATGTTGTTCATGGGTCGGATCTTTATAATAACACTGGATTCTCCAGACAGAAATAACTGAGAGAACATAAATCACCAATTCACAGATGAAACAGAAGAATAGAATGACAAAAAATATTTTAGCATTATTTTGAATATTTTAGTTATAAAGTATGTTCAGTATATGACACTGTCTGTTCTATATTATACCACAACGTCTGACATCTAACCAGGAGTCTAAAGTAACCCAAAGAACCTTCCACAGAGTTACTGGGGCAAAGCCTCCAGCGGTGTCTTTAAGCTGAACATACTGCATCTGTTGATTCCTCAATGGTGCCTTATTCCCTTCAAAGCTCCAGTCCAAAATAGTGCACTACAGATGGCACAATTTGGGACACAGTCATTGTATATTTTCTCCAGGTGTTGTTGACAGTGCAGCGATCTGTTGGGTAGAGCAGGCTGACAAGACCCTCATACCGGCCCTGATACCCAGGAGACAATTTCAGGCCTTTAATCAAGGAAAACATGACGGGCCTGACACACAGGAGAGCTACCAGGTGAGGTTCTAGTCATCTGTACAGTAGTCCAACCAGGTGAGTGTCTGGGAGACGATACCTTCTTTACAAACACCAACACCTAACATATGAAATCATTTATGGGATCAATAAGTAAAGCTTAAAATCAATGAATGATTTTGTTACATATACATTTAATTTAATCTTTATTTAAATGGTAGGCTGACTAAGAACAATTTCTTATTTACAGCAACGACCTGGGAGCAATTAGGGTAAAGTGTCTTGCCCAAGGACACAACAACATTTGGCTCTGTCGGGAATCAAACTGGCAACCTTCTGACTACAAGTCTGACTCCCTACACACTGAGCCATCTGCGCATGTTTTAGTAAGTTGATAACTTAGAAGTAGTTAGTTTAAGAAGTAGATCAAAATGATGAAAATTGTCTTAAATATATATTGTTATTGAATAAACACTTTTATCTTTTCTTAACAACAAAGAAGGATTGAGTAAGTGCTACTTGACATTCTACTGAGCATCTTTCAAAAGATGAGTTCAGTACATTGAAAAAACTGGAAAAGTTGAGTAGTCAGATTTACTTAAAATGTTATATGTGATTTTAACAAATACATTGGATCCATGGGGTATTTCCCAGCATGCTCTGCTGTATGTTGAAATGCTGGAATTGTTGAATTATTTTAGTGTTTTGTATGGATATTCAACCCTTTCTAAACTAATATCAAATTCATACATTCTTTGTAAATAATCCAATAACTTCATGAAACATGTTTTTGTACCCGTAACTGTAATAACTGTTCAGATTAAATAAGGAATAACATCTTGCTGGCAAACTGAAACTAGATTCCAAAAGGGAATTCCTTTTACCTTAGCAGGCAGTTGCCTTGCCTTGCCTTGCCTTGCCTTGCCTTGCCTTGCCTTGCCTTGCCTTGCCTTGCCTTGTTAACCATGTGTTAACCCTAACCTTAACCATACCTTAACCTAAATAACAGATTTAATAATTCTTTTTAAAATTCACCAGTATAATAAACAATTTATTTCCCTTTTCTTAAAGAAGCAAATTCCCTTCTCTTTTCCCCTACTTTTGAAAAGATTGAGGTATTCCTAATTTGTATTGACACAAAAGTAGGAAGGTGAGTCTAAGAAGACAGGCAGCACAGGGGGAAACAGGTAGGAAGAGCATAGACAGTCGATCAGCTCAAACTGAGTTAAGACTGCTGCAACAAACTCCAAAACCCCAAACTAACAACTATTCTGACACTAAACCAAAGTTATAGTGTTCCCCAAACTAAGCTGGAAATTGCCTTGTAGTGACAGATTTAAAATATTTTCCTATCTGTTCCCTACATATACTTTTAGATATAGATCATAGACAGACAAATTAACAAAAGATAACCAGACTTTATTCAAATTTATGTGTTTATTGTTTTATTCAAGAAATATTTAACAAGAGCAAAATAACCATTCAGCCATCAAATTGTAACACGGAAAGAATTCACCCTAAAACAACAACTCAAAACCACACACGAAAATGTAGTGCACTGTGGAATTATGATGCAATTCAGTGCACGACAGGACAAAGGGAACTGTGAGTCTTTGGCGTCTCACGTATTAATTGTTATGATTGTTTTACTGCATGGGCTGCCAGTCTGGAATATAAGATGCCAACTGCAGTGGGGCTGTCGGGACATTTATTTTAATTAGCCTAGCTACTAATAAGAACATCACATGGACTTTATTAGCTTAATCTGTTCTCCTGATGAGGAATATTACATTACTTTTAGGAAGTGCTAGAAGGATTTAGGAAGAGATCTGGTTAATTAGCGGGATGTAGAAAGAAATCTGGTCAGTCAGGACGTTCTCAGAAGATGTCAGGAGGATCGAGGAAGATTAGCAATTTGTGAACCCCTCATCCCTCAAGCTGAACAACCTTCTGTATGGAAAAACAGGTGCAAATGTTTTAATCATTTAGCGGACATGCCTTTATCTTGTGATCCCAACTTGCTTAAAAGTCACACAAGACCTGTTAGTAGTGAACTATAAGGATCACAGTATCAGGTGAGTGAGGGTATCAGGTGAGTTAGGGTATCAGGTGAGATGGGTATCAGGTGAGTTAGGGTATCAGGTGAGTTAGGGTATCAGGTGAGTTAGGGTATCAGGTGAGTTAGGGTATCAGGTGAGTTAGGGTATCAGGTGAGATGGGTATCAGGTGAGTTAGGGTATCAGGTGAGTTAGGGTATCAGGTGAGTTAGGGTATCAGGTGAGTTAGGGTATCAGGTGAGTTAGGGTATCAGGTGAGTTAGGGTATCAGGTGAGTTAGGGTATCAGGTGAGTTTAGGGTATCAGGTGAGTTAGGGTATCAGGTTAGTTAGGGTATATCAGTATTGTCTGTGCAATGGCCAAAATAGCCTCATTGAGCTTCTACATGTATCAGCAGACATGTTGACAGAGATAGGCTAATCTGGGTGAGACAGGTCACACACTGTGGCCAAAGACAGACTTCCTTGTAGCAGGACATTACTGCCAACAGCACCAGTGTAGCAACACCAGTAAGGCGTGGTTTCATATTGAGAGGACTGCTCAATATTTTGATTGGTTGTTGGACATCCAGTTTGTGACTGTAGCAATAAAGTGTGAGGCAGCTTCATATGTAAAACATATTCAGTACATATATTCATTATCGTCATCAACAATGATTGCTCAAAGTCTATATCGTTTGTTTAAATTTAAATCGACCCTCTTTTACTACCTTTTCATAATTGATAATAACGGAAAACGCAATGGGAAGAAAGTGGGCAATGTTGTGTCTATGTTGTTGCTGGTGAGTCCTTGTAATGTCACTGACTTTTTCCCCATTCAGCAGCAGTCCCACTTGGTAATGACAAAGACCTTAGGGCCCAGGTTTATACTCCTTTAGGGACCAGGTTTACTCTCCTTTAGGGCCCAGGTTTACTCTCCTTTAGGGCCCAAGGTTACACTCATTTTCCAGCTCACACTGATTTCCTCCGCTTCCCAAAGACATTGTTGATGAGTTTGGCCATGGACTTGGAGCCACTAGGTCTCCGCCTCCTCTCCTTGGACTTGCCCCCCAGGCTGGCATTGTGGACCATCTTGGAGAACATGAGGACGACCTCCTGATAGTGCTCAGCAGCCGAGAGCTCGTAGAACGGGCACCGCGACTCCGCCGCAAGGCGCTGGCCCTCCTCACGACTCACCTCTCTAACATGACACAGGTCCTGTTTGTTCCCGACCAGGAACACCTGAGAGTCTGCGTCTCTGAGGAGTGAGACAGGAAGCCAGTGTTAGATGGTGGTCATGTGACAGGAAGCCAGTGTTAGATGGTGGTCATGTGACAGGAAGCCAGTGTTAGATGGTGGTCATGTGACAGGAAGCCAGTGTTAGATGGTGGTCATGTGACAGGAAGCCAGTGTTAGATGGTGGTCATGTGACAGGAAGCCAGTTAGATGGTGGTCATGTGACAGGAAGAAAGTGTTAGAGATGATGGTCATGTGACAGGAAGCCAGTGTTAGATGGTGGTGATGTGACAGGAAGCCAGTGTTAGATGGCGGTCATGTGACAGGAAGCCAGTCTTAGATGGTGGTCATGTGACAGGAAGCCAGTGTTAGATGGTGGTCATGTGACAGGAAGCCAGTGTTAGATGGTGGTCATGTGACAGGAAGCCAGTGTTAGATGGTGGTCATGTGACAGGAAGCCAGTGTTAGATGGTGGTCATGTGACAGGAAGCCAGTGTTAGATGGTGGTCATGTAACAGGACGAAAGTTTTAGAAGGTGGTTATGTAACAGGAAGGACAATATCCAAGATCACAGCCGGGGCTCTATTCTAACCTGCCATAGCGATATTCACACAGTTATATTTAAAATATGAATTCCATACATGGTTTTAATTCTGAAAGGTGATGGCACACCTGGGAGGGAAGTTTCCCCTGGCAGTACTGGTGTACCTTTATTTAATACCCCAGACCGCAGTGTAGATTTGATTGAATAGAACCATAAATGGGACAGCATGCCAGAGAGAACAAAGCTTTGGGTTTAGGCTTGACCTTATTGATCTAGGTGGTATTTCTGAGTGTAAAAATACAGTGAAGTCAGCAAAATAGGCCACTTTTTGGTAAAGGGCTTATAATACCATTAAATAAGCTATGCATGAGATCTAATGTAATTTTTCACAAGTGTTGAAGCAACACTGCAAGATCAGTTATTGTGATTTTTTGTAAAGATATTAAGAGATATGCAACTTCATGTAGCCCATTTTACCTGACTTCACCCTACTGATGAATTGAGCTACTGTTAAACTGTAAAACATTTCCACAAACAGAACAACAAGATGCCTGAATAGAAATTCATTCTCATCATCATGAAAGAACTCAACAGCAGATGAACTGGATTGGGTTGAGATAATAACACGCTCAGTCAATGCAGTATTGAATTACTAGCAGCAGGAACAGAATCTCAAGACAACAGATAAAATAAAAACATGCTGAATCACTGTGACACGTAGAGTCAAATGTAGCCCAGAATGTGTTGATGCCACTGGCTTGTAGGTCAGTGTGACATAAGGAGAAAGACCGAGGCATTCTTTGATAAGGGGTTTGTTTTATCTCTATGATACTCAAAGCGTTTTTATTTTATTTAATTACTATAAAGAGCAAGTAATGTTTATTGATCGAGGACAATCAGAGGCCAAACTGCTGTGAAACTTGTCCCCACGCAGATTGTCTGGGGGGTGTATTAAACTGACCAACTCTTAGCCGACTAAAGAAGTCATTATTTGAACAAGGGTGTTTTTACCTGCAATTATGTGCCCTCAACATTAAGAACTGATGGGTATATACTACAGATGAACTGGACACGTGGGTGTTTACCTTTTGGCCGCTCCCAGGTGTAGCTCCCTGATCAGGTGTATGATGGCTTTAGCCGTGATGAAGGAGGAGCGATCACTGATATCATACACAACAACAAAGCCATCTGCCCAGTGGATCTGATCATTCAGGGTGGCCTTACCCTCGCTAACCTGCAGAGGAGCACAACGTCAGGTATTACTGGATACACCCTGGAGAGGAGCACAACGTCAGGTATTACTGGATACACCCTGGAGAGGAGCACAACGTCAGGTATTACTGGATACACCCTGGAGAGGAGCACAACGTCAGGTATTACTGGATACACCCTGGAGAGGCCGGTTAAAGGGAATGTGGATGGAGTGGAAGTAACGGAATGCCACTTAAGGTAATCCATAATTATGGATTCAAATAACAAGTTGAGTATACCATGACCATAACAACATTTAGCTGTTGGCAAACAGAAATGTAGTTTTGTTATCAGAGAAATACTTTAACTCCTGGAGTTAGTGCTTCTATGTTTTCAAAGCATTGGCTTTTGGCACGAACCCTCCTGCCAGGAAAGTGTCTGACTCAAGGTAACTGGTAGTCGGTACAGTGCTGTATCGCAGTGATTTATGAAGTGCAGTGAAAAACCTAGGTTGTGATTACATTAGAAGGACAGGGGGTGGAGCCAGAGGCAGAGAAACCTTGGCAGGCCACAGTAAGTGAGATTTATTACTTGTCTTGTCCACTTTAATGTTGAGAATCTTTACTTTACAGAAAAGGTTAAGGTGTGTCAATTTGACGCCATCCTTATGAAGTTGTTATTTAAATAAACATTGATATATTTATTTTAATACCTTTATTTATAAGTCATTTATATATATATAAAACTATTATTCAGAGGGACTTAAACTGAGCTGTTCCCTACATTATGTCACTGTGTGATCCCCTCTTAACTCACCTGAGAGCAAGGGTCAAACAGCTCTAGATTTAGCTGCCTTCCATCGATAGACAAATGCTTCCTGTATACACATTCTACATCAAGGACAGAGAGAGAGAGGCAGGCAGACAGACAGACAGAGTAAGATACACAGACAGACAGACAGACAGGGGGAGTACAAAGAGTTCAGAAAAAGTTTATATTTAAATCAAAATCACTGTAATTTTAAGTCTCCAATATAGTTTTATTGTGGCACAGTGTCCTAAAATGAATATCTGGGTTCTGACTTGGCTTTGTGCCTAGCAGTGCCATGTTGCTACTGTATGTAAAATAAACACAACGGGCAATAACACTGCTCCCTTTATTGTGCACTATTGTTAATTAAAGCCCATAGGGGGCAGGGTTCCATGTGGGAAGCATTCAGACCACCAGGTAAAACTGCATGAAAGGTGAGAAGCGATAATCACAGTGCACCATTAGTCAGGACTGACTCTTAGCGGTACACATCTCAGCCACTGCAGGTCACGTTTCATCACAATATAAATATAATGAATATTTAATTTAGAAAAAAGGCTTTCAATTTAAAAAAGTAAAATTGTTTTTGAATCAATTAAGCCTAATACTGTACCTGCAAATCACTTGGAAAATCATTTGTCAATTACTAATATTGTAATATTTTTTACTAACTCGTGCTGTATGAAAATCATCTGAGAGCGATAGACTAGAAAAGTAAGAATGTCCCAACGTACCTGATAATGAGGCATATTCACCGATAAACCGCCTCGTCAGAAATCTAACGATGAGAGCTGATAAAGGGATTATAAAAAATACCCAAATACTTTAATAAACATAAACATGTCAAATTGTACCAATCAAGAAACTAACACATATTTACATAATAGATTACATTTATATTATTACCTGATTTACCAACTCCTTCACTTCCCAGAACGGCAAGTTTAATATCATTCATATTTGCAACTAAATTCCGTTATTTGAAATAATTTATTTCACAAGTCGGTTGTTGAAATGTATCCTTTTAAACAATTCGAATAATCCAGTCGAAAAATCGTATCCTTTAAGTCAGCTACATCAAGTTGCAAACAAATAAATGATTTGAAAAACGAGTTGACAGCATCCTTATCTGTTTGAGTGTTTATTTCCAGCTGCTCTGTTCTAATGATCCGGTGCTCTCGCGCTTCTGATGGATCACTGCTGATTATGAAGAGCGCGCGTTGTTATGAACGGAAAAAGAATGGGAGCGAGACAACCTTTGCATCACACCGAGGGAAAGTTGGTTTTATATTCAGACATTCAACAACCATTCAACAGAAATTCATTGTAACCCTATTTTGAACCTGCACTATCTTACTTTTTCGAAAACTACCCAAAATACGAAATCTATCTTTTAGGACTAGGCAACGTTAGGAACTAGGATATTGGATCCAGGGATGGAAAACATAAATTAAAATAATACAAAATATAGACAATAGTAGAATAACAAAACCAACATTTCACAATATCTAACTAGAAACATGAATATAATGGACAACATAATAGTGTGTATTTTCAGAAATTGGTTATGTCCCTGTATTGCTCATGTGTTTAGTAAAAACATATGTATGAAAAATAGTTTGAAAACACTATATGTAAAAGTCGGGCTGACAGGAACAATGAATGGAAAGTTACATAGTGCAGCTTTAACAACACAACATTACTATGATGAACAGATTAAATTAGATGCGGGCAGGGTTGGATATGCATCCTATTTCTCATGGAGTGAGGTGGTGTGTGTTTATTTGGATATGCATCCTATTTCTCATGGAGTGAGGTGGTGTGTGTTTGTTTTCACCTCTCTTAACCGCCCCACTCCCCTGCATCAACCCCTCACTCTTTTTTCACGTCCACTTTGAAGGGAACTTTAATGAAAGGCATTTATGTCAACATAACCATAAACTGCATAATATCAAAACAAACCAAATTAATATTGCGATATAGATTTGGCAAGAAAAACAACATTATACAAAATGTAGTGTCATTCAAATGGAATAGTGTGCTATTTTGGATGCAGTGTCAAACAGGAAATATCCGAGCCCCTCAAAAAAGCCTGCAACATTATAGTGACGTACCATTAGAACCATTGGGTTCTATACATATACATATGGATACACCTTCCATCTAAACACGCAATGTTTATGAAAACTTCTGTTGAAGTTTTGCAGGAAAGAAGCAGACTAGTGTGGGTCTCAACTGGCTCACTATCTGCTAGTGCCCTAGTGGGAAAAATACAGCCTTCATTAGTTGCACTAGGTTTGTTTCAGCTGGAACACATAAAATACCTGAACTGGTTAGTTTTTTTTAATGTGTTATGTATAAGTGTTATGTTTGACTGTGTGTGATAAATTTGAATAAGTGAAAAGAATGGTCCAACATGTTAAGAGAAAAAATCATCACCCTTTACAAACAAGGAACAGGATACAAAAAGAAATCAAAGGCACTGAACGTTTCCAGAGACACCGTTGGAACCAAAGTTTACAAGTTCAAAGTGAAGGGAACAGTAGTTACACTATCTGGACGGGGCAGAAAACGGAAGCAATCAAAGGTTGCAACCAGATATCTGAGATGGCAGGTTTTGAAAAACCTTAAAGTGACTGCAAAAGACCTGCATCAAGACTTGGTGGCAACAGGCACTGAGGTTTCAGTGGGCACAGTAAGGTGCATACTAAATGTAGATGATTTCCATGCCAGACGTCCAAGATGTACACCAATACTGACCCAAAAGCACAAGAAAATTAGACTCCAATATGCTGAAAATTAAAAAAAGATGCCACAGATGAGTTGGGATTCTGTTCGGTGGAGCGATGAAACAAAACTGGAACATTTCAGCACGATGGATCAGCGGTGTGTCTGGAAGAAGAAGAATGAAGCATATGCTGTAAACAACACTGCCCACAGTCAAGCATGGTGGTGGCTCAGTGATGCTCTGGGGCTGCTTTGCACCCTCTGGCACAGGAAACCTGCAGTATGTGGAAGGCAAGATGGATTAATTGAAGTATCAGGAATTCCTAGGAGAAAACATCATGTTATCAGGATAATTACCTCATAGGTCACTAAGGTTTGGTTGCAGAAGAAGCCCTGGAAGATGCTACATTGACCATCACAGTCACCTGACTTGAACCCCATAGAACATCTCTGATGGGATTTGAAGAAGGCGGTTGCAGCACACAAACTAAATAATATTACGGAACTGGAGGCCATTGCCCATGAGGAATGGGCTAATATTCCTCAGGAACACTGCCAGAGACTGGTGTCTGGCTATGCATCTTATTTATAGCAGGTCATAACAGCAAAAGGGTGCTCTACTAAGTATTATAGATGCTTTCCATAAAGGGGTTGAATAATTCTGAGTCTGGAGAAGTCATTTACTATTGCATTTGCAATTAAATTTAGGGAAACCCCTTGATGCATTTGTCGTGTTGTGTTGGATGTTACAGCACGTTTAGTGCATACTACATAGTCTCCCAATATCAAGGTGAAAAGGGTATTTGGCCTACTCTTTTGACATCTGTTTGTGGGTTTTCTTTGCATCATTAGTACATTCACAAGAGAGCTGCCAATCTCTAGTCCAAGCTACAGTAGTTCTAGACTTTGCATTTGCATTTGGAATTTGTAGCTGGTGATAACAACAAGATAACTAATCTCTGAAACACAGAAATCATGCCTAGTTTGGTCAGTTGCTTCACTTCTGTGTCCATATGCTATGCGGATCGATATATCTGGCATGTGGCCTGCCTTGAACAGTACAAAAGGAAATTCAAACCCTAAGTTAAACCCCTTCTGATTTGTGTTATTTGGCCAAATAATGTGTGACGATAACATAATCAAATAAAAAACTCTAAATAATGAAATGGCATGAGGACCAAGTAAGTGTCAATGCAATTCAAGCAGGCCATCATGAGACAGAAAATTCACAATAAATCAGACACTGAGGAAAATCATTAAATGGGCCCAGATAAAAAAATATGAAGAAGACAAAAAAGATGAAGAAGACGACAAAGAGGAAGAAGCTGAAATAATAATAGTGGACTTAGAAATGGCAAAATGCCTGATAGAACAAGGAAGATATTTACAGTACAGACCTAAAGAAAGTTCACAGTGACAATATGAATGTTCCTGCATCGTGAGTGCACAGAAGAGTTCTCTTCAATCGAATAATAGTACGCTTCTAAATGGAAAAGAGGTGACCTATACTCTGAAAATGTGATTCATCCAGAACTTATACACATTTCATGTTTGATAAAGAGACATGATCTAAGTTCTGACTGACCCAGATGACATCATGATCTAAGTTCTGACTGACCCAGATGACATCATGATCTAAGTTCTGACTGACCCAGATGACATCATGATCTAAGTTCTGACTGGCCCAGATGACATCATGATCTAAGTTCTGACTGGGCCAGATGACATCATGATCTAAGTTCTGACTGGCCCAGATTACATCATCTTCTAAGTTCTGACTGACCCAGATGACATCATGATCTAAGTTCTAACTGACCCAGATGACATCATGATCTAAGTTCTGACTGGGCCAGATGACATCATGATCTAAGTTCTGACTGGCCCAGATGACATCATCTTCTAAGTTCTGACTGGCCCAGATGACATCATGATCTAAGTTCTGACTGGCCTAGATGACATCATGTATTCTCTTTGTACAGTACATTTCACCAAGACCCTTTTTGTCATCTGCAGTTGGGGACGTTATCATTTTATTTGGAGAAGGATTTAGGTAGGAGGGTTCCAAGAGTTTGGCCAATCTCGTTTTCAGCCGTCTAAATGAGCAGATCCTCTCTTCTGCAGTTGTGTGTCTTAGCCACAGTGAAGATATCAAGCTGGTGGAAACTTCTGAACCTTCAGGAAATATATGTATATTTAGGGCTCAGTTCAATCAAACACACTTTGCAGTGTTTACGCTGTAGCTTTTTATGCAATTGGCAAATTACCCTAGACTTCATACTGTAGTCTTGATACTGCATTTCTGGTGCTGTAGTCCTGGTACTGTATATAAATCTACCACTATAGCCACTGGTGACCCTCAACTACCTCATACACTTGACACTGAACAGAAGTTAATTCAGAAGATAAACTGTTCCAACTTGTGTCATTCACAATCCATCCCTAAAAGGTTGTTGGCAGCATTGGAAATTACCTTTAAATAGCAAAGTTCTATACAGATTTCCTTGGATTTAAACCTGGCCAAAGTCTTCTTATCTAAAAAGCATCTCCGTAACCGGAATACTTTACATTCTCTCGGCTTGGTCATCAACTGCAGAGTTAAATCTCATGCTGTGTTTGCGTAAATGTAAAAGGCTTCTGAGCTCTGAGTTTCACCCTGGATAAAACACACAAGACCACGGCTGGAGAAGGACATTACAGAGAGAGAGAGGAAGAGAGGGAGAGAGGGAGAGAGGGAGAGAG
>JACXGM010033570.1:0-12346 GCA_016801145.1 Umbra pygmaea
TTCTGGGAACCTACTCGAACAATAGAACCTTAAAATAACCCACAGGGAACATTCCCAGAACGTTCTCCTTAGGTTATAAAATGAAACCTAAAAATAACCTACAGGGAACGTTCCTAGAACGTTCTTGTTTGGTTCCCAAAAAATAACCAAATGGGAACCATAAGGGAACGTTAGGGGAACGTTCTGTGTTTGCGGGGTACATCCCTTCATGTATTTTAGGTAAATGTGAATGATAACCAACCCCAAATGTGTTTTTTAAGGACAGATACAAGGTTGTTGCAATCAGTAATAGTGCTTTTGCCAAATGACTGCTAATTAAATTTACACTCTACATACACTGAAAACAATATCATCCATCACACTTTAATAGATAATATCTTTTCACCTTCATGGATTCAGAGACATGGCTCATTGACCAAACCAAGCCATAATAAGCAGGTTTGGGATGTGGTGACAGGTTAGAAAAACAATGATGATTAAATAAGTTTTATAATATCACATGAAGTAGTCATTTTAGGTACAAAGATATCAAGAAAACTTGCCACAATGCAAAATCGCTTTAGGTTTAGATCCTAAACATTTTACTGAAATGCCAGCAATGTTTTGACATGTCGTGTGTAGTTTGTGAGGTTCTAAGATATATAAATGGTAATATATATGGTAAATAAACGGTAATATATATGGTATATAAAGCATATTGTGGCTACAGTCAGAGAGGAGGGTTTATAGTCAGCAAACTCATTTCACCAACTATAAGATTGAAAGATCATGTGGACAATTTTAATTATGTGACTTTGCTGACATTGTAAACATATACAGTCATATGCAAAAGTTTAGGCACCCCTGACAACTTCCATGATTTTAATTTATAAATAATTGGGTGTTTGGATCAGCAATTTCTTTTTGATCTATAACATAACTGAAGGACACAGTAATATTTCAGTAGTGAAATGAGGTTCATTGGATTAACAGAAAATTTGCAATATGCATCAAAACAAAATTAGACAGGTGAATAAATTTGGGCACCCTTGTCATTTTTATTGATTTGAATACCTGTAACTAACTAGCACTGATTTATTGGAACACACCATTGTTTTGGTGAGCTCATTAAGCCTTGAACTTCATAGACAGATGCATCCAATCAGCATATCATAGGAGCATAGAGCACTGTATTGCACTGCTCGTTTGCTCATAAAGCTAAGCAGGGTCAGGCCTGGTTAGTCCCTGGATGGGAGACCAGTGCTGCTGGAAGTGGTGTTAAAGGGCCAGTAAGGGGCATTCTTCCCTCTGGTCTAAAGATCATTCCCAATGCCCCAGAGCAGTGGTGGGGACATCTGCCCTGTGTAGGGTGTTGTCTTTCGGATGAGACATTAAAATGGGTGTCCTGACTCTATATGGTCACTAAAGATCCCATGGCACTATTCGTAAGAGTAGGGGTGTTAACCCCGGTGTCCTGGAAAAATTTCTGTATCTGGCTCTTATACCATCATGGCAACCTAAACATCCCTATCTCTCAATTGGCTCATTCATTCCCCTCTCCCCCTCCTCTCCCTCCCTTCCCCAGGCCGTTGCTGCAAATGAGAAAGTGTTCTCAGTCAACTTGCCTGCTAGAATAATAGTTAAACTAAACTAAAACTAAAACAATCTTGAGAAAAGTATTTAAGGTGGCCAATTGCAAGTTGTTGTTCTCTTTTACCCTCCTCTGAAGAGTGGCAACATGGGGGCCTCAAAACAACTCTTAAATGACCTGAAAACAAAGATTGTTCCACATTACGGTTTAAGGGAAGGATACAAAAAGCTATCACAGAGATTTACGCTGTCAGTGTCCACTGTGAGGAACATATTAAGGAAATGGAAGACCACAGGAACAGTTCTTGTTAAGGCCAGAAGTGGCAGGCCAAGTAAAATATCAGAGAGGCAAAGGCGAAGGATGGTGAGAACCAGGGTGGGATCCACTGTAGCTGGTGGATGCCAAAATTTTACCAGCCACTTAGATTTTTTACCAGCCACTTTTTCCAAAATTCAAATACATTAAAGAAAACACACTAGTATATTCTATATTGCTTCAATACATTAAATTCACTATGAATACATCTATTATTAATATAGGTCAATTAATAAAGGGACATTTAGTGAAGACAAGTCAAATTGTGCTAATCTGTTTGCTAATTGTATGTCCTACTACCATATTTTAGTCAGCTACTTTTAAATCATGCAACAGTAGGCATTATCAACTTTGAGAGGTGTAAAACTTTGCTGTTGTAACACCTGACGAACGCCACAATGTTTACACATTTGTAAATCCATTTTCTAATAATCTGTTTGGAAAACATCTGGGATTACTAATAAAAATATTGAAGCATTGGTTAAATGATTTACATTTTAGTCATTTAGCAGACAGTCTTATCCAGACTGATTTACAGTACATTAAGCACAGGGGCATTATTCCTGGAGCAATTTAGGGTGAAGTGCCTTGCCCAAAGACAACAACATTTGGCACAGCAGGGAATCTAACCAGCAACCTTCTGATTACTAGTCCGACTCCCTAACCACTGAGCCGTCTGACCCCCAATAATCACCCATCAAAGTTGCAAGTGCTTCTTCAATAATGAAACGAAACATCTTACAACATTAAATATATTAGGAAACCATATTATGGAGATGTAAGATACTTGAATTAGAATCCGCTGTTATTAAACTAAGTTACAGATGAGAAGTTGGACTTTGCGCATGTAAATGTCTCTGGGAACATTTGTTGGAGGTTCCATCATGCTGTGGGGCTGTGTGGCCAGTGCCGGTACTGGGAATCTTGTTAAAGTTGAGGGTCGCATGGATTCCACTTAATATCAGCAGATACTTGAGAATAATGTCGAGGATTCAGTCACAAAGTTGAAGTTATGCCGGGGTTGGATATTTCAACAAGATAACGACCCAAAACACTGCTCAAAATCTAATCAGGCATTTATGCAGAGGAACAAGTACAATTTTCTGGAATGGCCATCCCAGTCCCCCCAGACCAGAATATCACTGAAAATCTGTGGGGTGATTTGAAGCGGGCTGTCCATGCTCGGCAACCATCAAACCTTGCTGAACTGGAGATGTTTTGCAAGAAGGAATGGTCCAAAATACCTTCATCCAGAATCCAAACACTCATTACAGGCTGTAGGAAGCATCTAGAGGCTGTTATTTCTGCTAAAGGAGGCTCAACTAAACATTGATGTGATATTTCTGTTGGGCTGCCCAAATTTAAACTCCTGTCTAGTTTCGTTTTGATGCATATTGCACATTTTCTGTTCATCCAATAAACCTAATTTCACTTATGAAATATTATTGTGTCCTTCAGTTATTTGATAGATCAAAATTAAATTGCTGATCCAAAGACCCAATTATTTATAAATGAAAATGGAAATTGTGAGGGGTGCCTAAACTTTTGCACACATAACTAACTGTATATAGTCGTCTATTGTTGTGTAGAACTCAGAATGTAATCATTATTTTTTTTAAACATTCTAATCTGCAGAAACAACCTGGAGAGTCCAGTAGCTATGTGGGGAGGAGCCTATAATTGAGCGAATAGAAAGCTGGGGATGATTAGGTTGCCATGACTGCCATGACGGTATTAAGGCCAGTCTGGATATTAGTCCAGTACACCGGGGTTAAAACCGCTTCACTAGTGCAATGGGATATTTAGCAACCACAGAAATTCAAGACAACCTTTTAACGTCCCAAACGTTTAATATATCAAAAAATATTTATTTTTCTTCCATCAAAAATACAACATTGTGTTAAACCATCTTAAAATATACACATGCTGAATTGCCGAATCTAGAAACAGTTAACATTAAGTCAACACGTTTAGTTCAATCGAAATATCATTCACAGTTCAGCCAACTTAAAGAACAGTTTGTTGGATTAACTAAGTATTACATGTAAATGTAATTTCTACTAAAAATCAAGTTCACTCACTTAAAAAACTAAGTAAAGCCAACGGTTTGCAAGTAGGCTTTTATACATTGTATATTAGGTCAAACCATTGTGACATTACACCAAAACACACTCTTAAAATGGGTTCCTTACGGTTTGCATGTACAAAGAAATGCTAATTAATTGTTCAATGAATCCAACCGATTTTACGCGCCACTCTATAAACTGTAATGACTCTATTTTTTTAAGGTTGCACAAAAAAACGGAAGCAAATTATGCAAAATAAAAAAACTATACAGTTGGTTAATAAAATATTGATTTAAGTTTTTACATATCGCCCTGCGAACAACGCGAGAGAGGTGCGTCAATGCTTACCTTCAACCGCTCTTTTAAAGAACACTTTACAGCTTCCACAAGTTAAAACCCCATAGTGACAACCTGATGCCTCATCGCCGCAGATCATACACAGCCGATGGGGTGGGATACTGCAAGTCAGGGAAGGAACACATGAGCTACTGAACATTGACGCACCGCTGTCAGATCTAATGCAAACTACACTATAGTATAGAAGTGTTGACAAATACATGACATTTACGAATGCCTAAATATATATATATATTTAAAGAGATATATATATATATATAAATCTCTTTCGAATTGAGGCAAATCAAAACACTGTTTCCTGAAGTGTTTAGACAAATAAATGTTTGTCCTGTAATGCGTAGTCTAATTCTTACCCGCCATATCCAGTGAAGGTTGGAGATCTCTGTAACAACGCTGAGGTGTGAGTCCCATCCGTGGACGGGTAGGCATGAAGCGGGTACTGGTCCTCGGAGACCCCGCTGGAATGGCACCAGAACGGGGATTGTGCAGGAGAGGTCTGAAGGGACCACTTGGGCATTTCACTCTTATAAATCATCAAATTATGTTGTGGAGCTTGTCCGTTACTGTTCATCACGTCGAAACCCATCGTACCCTTACCATCAGGGTTAGGAACACTTCGTGAGTCGGTCCCTATTTGAGAAGCAGTCGATAGCTGATCGTTCTGATTCAAGTGAACCAGAAAGTTCGGAGAACTGTCCAGTATTGCTTGCTGTTGGCGCGACCCAGACGGGGGGAATGCCGACACAGAATCACCCATAAACCTTAACTGATGTTGTTTGCTGTTCGGCTCGTAACAGGTGTCTAGGTTATGGATGTTGGTCGTTAGTTCAAAATCGTTACACTGACTTTCCATAATTAGTGAGGGCTCTTTCTCATCTTTGATGGAGAAACTTGCATTTAAATTCGATTGTGGAACCGGCTGAGGTATCGATTCCTTCACCAGACCTAGACCACACATATCTGTCCACCGCACTGGGTCTGCACGATCATAGTAAGATTTACTGATAATAAGTGATGAGTTGTCGCTGACAGTAGAGTCTTTGAACAAGACGTTAGTGTTGTTTGAGCTAGGGCCCGCGTTTCCAAAATTACGCAAGACGGAAGATATACAAACTGGAGACTGTGGCTCGTTGGATAATTTCCCAGGTTGGCCAAATCCGTCATCTGCGTGGTTTTCGATAATACTTCTTACTCTTTTACTGGAGTCTGCCGAGTCTAAGTTCAAGGTGTTAAAGGTGTCCATCCGGTCTGTTCGATTATCTTCCATTCTGTGGAAACGGCAGGTGAAGCCACAGAAATCACGGCGCCCAGTCTGTTAAAACCAGTTTCAGTCCGTATGGAGACTCGAGTGTGCTGTCCGACGGCGTAAAGACATTCCCCAAATCTTCCTCGCGATAGGAGGTGGCGTTCTCGATCCTTGCATATATCAGCATACAGTACATCTCTCCTGTTGTTTCATATTACTTACCGTCCTTAGACCAGAATATTATAATTTTAACAACCAATATTGTCACTTAATAAAACAAACAACCGAAATATATCGGCAAACAATTTCAAATTAATTAAATATTGTATATGCTCTTCTTACTTTATCAATAATTTAGTAAGCGTAATCTTTGCTGATGAAGGAATTGTTATGATGTTAGATTGTTGTTATATTTATTAATAATAATAATTAGTTATAAATAAACATTGCAGCATTGATTTATCTACCTAAAATAATTTTTGTCAGAGTGGAATATTTCCCTTTGTGTTATATTATAGACTACACAGCAACATTTTCAGTCTTATATTAACACCCTGCGTGTTGAAAAATTACCCATATAAACGCTTGCCCAATATTAAACACTGAGAGGGTTAAAAGTGGTTCCATGTAAACACTATTATACCTAATTTCCCAGAATGCTTTGCTTATCAAATGAATGTAATTTATCACCCAAGAGAGTATATGTCAGTAACAGAAACATGGTCACCATATTATGGATAAACCTGTCTCCTATGGTATTCTGCCAAACAAGAAGTTATATGTTTTGTTAGCATTGTATTAGAAAAGGTTTCTTGTAAAGGTCTCGTGTTGCTGAAGGCCTTCCATGGTGACCCTTATGTTCATACATAGAGCGAAGGTACTGACCAGCAATACATTATGACCACCAGCCTAATATCCCAGTTTGCCACCAAAACAGCTGCTTCATATGCAACAAACTGTGATGCGCTTTGTGTTCTGACACCTTTCTATCAGAACCTCTATTAATATTTCCATCAATTTGAGCTACAGTAGCTCATCTATAGCCATCACAATTTGGCCCTTGTCAAAGTCGCTCAAATCCTTACGCTTGCCCATTTGTCCTGCTTCTAACAATTTGAATGAAGAAGCAGGAGAAATGGGCACGAATAAGGATTTGAGCTAATTTGACAAGGGCCAAATTGTGATGGCTAGACGCATCTCCAAAACTGCAGCTCTTGTGGGGTGTTCCCAGTTGGCAGTAGTCTGTACCTAGTAAAAGTGGTCCAAAAAATGAAAAGCCGTGAACCGGCGATGGGGTCATGGGTGGCGAAGGTTCACTGATGCATGTGGGGAGCTCACTGAAAGTTGTGGGGGTCCGCGTGGTGTAGTGGGCTAATTTGCGGGATTGTATGACAGTCTACATCATGATAGTCACAGGTTTGAGCCTGACAATGGGTTGACTGACTTTCCCCGGGCCTCCTGCACGAGGCAGCGCAAATTGGCATAGTGCTGCCCAGGATTTGGATTAAATAAATCAGATTATCTATCCTGCCACGTCGCTCTCCAGCAACTCCCTGTGTCCAGATCGGGTGCCTGTTAGTTAAATCGTGGAAGTACAGAACGTAATTATCCCATGCATGATCCGACTAAAAGCCTCCGCATTGGATTTACAGTGCAAAAAGTATCGGTGGCTAGGTGACATGTGGTTGGACGAAGCATGTGCGCGTCCTTCACCATCCCACAGATCTGTCCAGGGAGTTGCGGAGCTGCCAACAAGGCAGGATTAGAGAGAATTGGGAGGGGAGAAACATTGGGAAAAATCACAATTGTATAAATAGAAAATATATGCATCTTAGTGGGGCTGCTGTTTTGGTGGCAAAAGGGGGACCTACATAATATTAGAAAGGTGGTCATAATGTTATGGGTGATCAGTGTACATACAGTACAGTGGAGGCTGGTAAATCTTAATCTATCAGTGTACATACAGTACACACCAGTGGAGGCTGGTGAATCTAAATTGGGGAGGATGGCGTCATATTAATGTCTGGACTGGAGAAAATAAAAAGTAACATGTAAACATACATGTAGCAAAATTCATTCGCTGCATTTAACCCCTTCCTCAAGGGAGCAGTGGGCAGCCATTTACAGCACCCAGGGACATACTCGAGATCTAAGCCAGTGCTTTCATCAGGGGCACAGACTGGAGAACTTAACCTGCATGTTTTTAATGGTGGGGGAAACTGGGGCACATGGAGGAAACCAATGCAGACACGGGGAGAACATGCAAACTCCACACAGAAAGGCCCGGGACGACCGGGGTTCAAACCCAGAACCTTCTTGCTGTGAAGCCACCTGTCTAATTTTGTTTTGATGCATATTACACGTTTTCTGTTAAACTTCATTTTACTACTGAAATATTACTGTGTCCTTTAGTTATTTGATAGATCAAAATTAAATTGCTGATCCAAACACCCAATTATTTAAAAATCATGGAAATTGTCAGGGATGCCTACACTTTTGAATATATGGTTCTAATGTGGATGGGCCTCAAATCTGGGAATAAAGAGGCTGGAAGTTTGGAATAAAGAGGCTGGAAGTTTGGAATAAAGAGGCTGGAAGTTTGGAATAAAGAGGCTGGAAGTTTGGAATAAAGAGGCTGGAAGTCCTCAGAGGCAGCATTTGTACAGGGCCCAGAATTCCGTGCTACACCACTGGGTGGAAATGCCTCCCCTGTTCCAGCAACTACCTCTGTGTGCACATCTCCCTTATTATTAAACTACCAACAACTCTGTGTGTGCCTACTGCCTCGCTTACCTCGGCATATAATACATTAAACTTAAAAATAGATGGGACCAAATGTTGGAACGAGAGTCCAATTGAAGTTTTTTAAATATATTTTCAATTTCAATAAGAATGGGACTTTCCTTTAGGATGAATTCATTGAACTCAACTTTGTTCATTAAAACAAAACCAAAATATTGAAAGCGTAATAGCACATACGTTATATTGTTTTACATACTTTCAAACATCAACTGAGAACTCAAATGTTACTGATTTGTGACTATAATACTGTAAGTGTTCATAATCTTTGTTTAAGCATATTCATTACTAATCACAAGCTGGTTGTTCGTCTGTACTACATCTAGGAGACAAGATGAGAGCGCTACACATTGTATCTCCTACGAAGTTAATTTCTTATTAAGAGGCATCATGTAGTCTAAGATTTAGTATTTCCAGAGTAGATGGGACCAACATAGACAAACACATCAGTTCGTTTCACATTGCTATTAGATTTGGGAATGGTTATTAATCAAATATTTTAAGTTGGCCGGTATCAAGTCACCCTAGGGTTCGGCCAGCTGGTCAGAAAAAGGATTTAAAAGTGGTTATCATTTTAAGACACTATATTTCAATTTGTGTTTATTCAACATCCCTGTTGGCAATTGATTTGTTTTGTACAATGTTTTCTACTGTTGTGCTTGCTGTGAAGCCCTGCTGTAATTCACTAAGCCATGCTGATTGTGACCCAGTGTCACGGCTTTGGCCTTGGTAGAGTCTTCTCTCAGCGCCCCTAAGAGTCTGAGATATGTATCCACTGCTGTACCCAGACTCAGTATGACATCATCGTCAACATCCAGTTGTCTCTCTGTTTTATTGTTTTATTGCAGCCTCAGCAGTTTCCATTTCTGTAATTTGTCATGGCATTTAGTTCCTTGTCCAGTTTATGTAGGTTTGCTGTCGTTTATTGTCTTCAGGTAAAAGTGGATGTCCATGTGTTTTGTACCACGTAGCTTGCTCTTCCACCTCACAAGGCGTTGTTTTTGTTTTGGCGTTACTGTTGGCAGCCTTATTATTCAGACATTATTGACGTTCTACAGCAAACTCTCTATTAAACTCTATTAAGTTTGCTACTCCTGTTTATAGCCAAATATATCTGAGATTCACTGAACCCATGCAGAGTGTGGTTATGACCCAGTATATCTAACATTCACTGAGCCCATGCAGAGTGTGGTTATGACCCAGTATATCTGACATTCAATGAGACTATGCAGATTGTGACATCAGGCCTGGTTCTAGACTGCTAGAGGGGGCTTTGGGAAATGTTTTGGGGGCAGCATATTTTTCTACCCATTATATAGAATTACCCAATTCTTTTCCCTATTATGTAGCATAGTGCAACTAAGTAGAGAATGAATTCTCACAAGATGCTGAGGACACCCAAAAACTAAAGCAGTCATATAAAGTGAATGCAGCTCTGGGAATGTTTCCGTATATATCCCTGTACATGTTTACACTCTGTTGAACGATTCACATTACTGACGACATTCTGAAGCAGCATGGGTTTGGCAACTTCAATTTAATTTGACATAATTGTCACTTGGTTCAGTACCTGCCAGACTTTGTAGGCGGTGCAACAAAAAAAGATCTACATTGGGAAGAATATTATGGGCACAGATGGCTCAGTGTTTAGGGAGGCAGACTTGTAGTCAGAAGGTTGCTGGTTTGATTCCCAACTGTGCCAAATGTTGTTGTGTCCTTGAGCAAGGCACTTTACCCTAATTGCTCCCAGGTCATTACTGTAAATAAGAACTTGTTCAGAGTCAACATACCTGGTGAAAATAAGGGTAAAAAATTAAAAGAAGATAATTAACTCCCTTAATCAAATCAATATTTCTACTTCAAAATCTGTTTTCCCTTTCATCAGTGGTGCTATCCTGATTGTTATCAGGTTTTATTTTGAGTGACTTGGTATTAGATGAATGAGTCTGCATGCCCAACTGTGGAACAATCAATGCAGTCTGTCAGATGTTCGCTCATTGTTCTCATTGCCTTTAAAGGGAGGGCTGTCTACTATTCCACATTTCATCTCTGATAGCTTTCAAACCCTGCAGAGAGGACCTGATGGCCTCCCCAGCACTGCACAGTCCTACAGAGTGAGCCTGCAAAATAGAATTTGCTACCTTCAAGACACCAAGAACCTTTAAAAGGAATGTACCTATTTCCAAAGACAATATGCTTTTTCAACTGTACTAACACTGTCTTGTTTTTATTGGAGTGGGCAAACCGGCCCCCCTAACAGTTGGCCTTCACATATCAGTTTTCTTTAATCAAACATATTCTGAGTGCAGAAAGACTATGATTGGTTTATTTGAATACCCAATCAAAACAGAGAGTAGGCGGGTGTTCAGGAACATTTCTGTTTAGGTTCTGTGCCTCTTGACTTCCCTCTTCAATTCAGACCAAGAGTTGCCCTAACCTTAACCAAACCCTAATCTTTACCTAACCTTAACCTAACCCTAAAATAGGCTGGTAATTTGAGAAAAGATAACATTATACATGGCATTCACTTTATCGTTTTAGATAAATGCTAAACTGTATAATTTTTTTCTTTAGACTGCTTGACATTTGATCTTCAACCTTTTGGTCACTAGTCAGTTGCAATAGCCATAAGGCTAACTGCTGGGTTCTTGCAGCCTCCTGATAACATTTCCATTAATTGTCCACTCCAGCAAATGAAACTGGAATATGTAAAACGCACAAGATTTGTAAATATTGTAAATAACACAAATTGTATAAGCTAGAGATAATATTAAAATGGCATAGGTAATTGGTCTCAACATTTGGTCACGGTAGGTAAGGGTTGGGATGGGTGTGGAGTGTAGGGGCAATAATAAAAAATAAAAAAAAATACAGAAGTGGGATTGGAAATGATGCACAATATAGAACAATGACAACCATGTTGTCAAATACTGAAGCTGACCTTTCCCCAAAAAAGAAAAAAAAGAAGAAAATTTTCCACCCAGTTTTAAATATTCATGAA
Organism: Umbra pygmaea; assembly: GCA_016801145.1. Taxonomy (NCBI): domain Eukaryota; kingdom Metazoa; phylum Chordata; class Actinopteri; order Esociformes; family Umbridae; genus Umbra; species Umbra pygmaea. The sequence goes on from JACXGM010033570.1 coordinate 11,355, forward strand.
TTCCCGCCTCCTCTCCATTTTGATTGGGTATTCGAATGAACTAATCATAGTCTTTGAGCTCTCAGAACATTGGAGTAAGGAAACCGTGGGAGATGCAGTTGGCCTCCCTTTACTTTCCTGTGAAACCCCCTGTAATGTTGCTAGTCACCTGGGTAAGTGGATACCTGACCAGGGTATTCATTAAACAATGGTCACCTGGGTAAGTGGTTACCTGACCAGGGTATTCATTAAACAATGGTCACCTGGGTAAGTGGTTACCTGACCAGGGTATTCATTAAACAATGGTCACCTGGGTAAGTGGTTACCTGACCACTTACCCAGGTGAGTGGTTACCTGACCAGGGTATTCATTAAACAATGGTCACCTGGGTAAGTGGTTACCTGACCAGTGTATTCATTGAACAATGGTCACCTGGGTAAGTGGTTACCTGACCAGGGTATTAATTAAACAATGGTCACCTGGGTAAGTGGTTACCTGACCAGGGTATTCATTAAACAATGGTCACCTGGGTAAGTGGTTACCTGACCACTTACCCAGGTGAGTGGTTACCTGACCAGGGTATTCATTAAACAATGGTCACCTGGGTAAGTGGTTACCTGACCAGTGTATTCATTGAACAATGGTCACCTAGGTAATTGGTTACCTGACCAGGGTATTCATTGAACAATGGTCACCTGGGTAAGTGGTTACCTGACCAGGGTATTAATTAAACAATGGTCACCTGGGTAAGTGGTTACCTGACCAGGGTATTCATTAAACAATGGTCACCTGGGTAAGTGGTTACCTGACCAGGGTATTCATTAAACAATGGTCACCTGGGTAAGTGGTTACCTGACCAGGGTATTCATTAAACAATGGTCACCTGGGTAAGTGGTTACCTGACCAGTGTATTCATTAAACAATGGTCCGGAAGACAGAATGAAAAATAAACACATACAGTTTCATAATGAGTACTACAGACACACTCTGCTTTCAGGTCCGTCTCACACCAG